>JAVHNF010008388.1:9210-22038 GCA_034783455.1 Micropsitta finschii | reverse complement strand
TCCTTGTCGGCTCCTCTATCACTTGCAGAAGGAAGTTGTCTTCCACACAATTGAGGAACCTCCTGGATTGCTTGTGCTGGGCCGTACCATCCCTTCCAACAAATATCAGGGTGGTTGAAGTCCCCCATGAGAACAAGGGCCTGTAAGCGTGAGGCTTTTCCTATCTGTCTAACTGAATCTTGACTTAAGATTCAGTTTCTCAGAAACAGGAAAGATGAAAAGCTAAAGGTAATATTTGATTTTGGGATCACATTTCTGTTAAACCCAGCAAAAACATTTCTGGTTCTACATGTACTAAAAATCATTGCTGCGTTTCTTCTAAACAGAAGATAGTACAGGGGTTATACATTTTAATCCTACAGAAATCTTAAGCTCAAGTATTTCCTCCACAGAGATTTTCTGTAGTACCTTGCTAAATTCTCTACTGTCTTCTGAAAATCTGTGTTGAGAACAGGATGATGAAGTATCAAAGTCAAGACTTGGTTCTAGAGGCTGAAAGAACTGGTGATGGAAGTTTGGAAGAGGTGTCTCCATTTCAGGAAAATCAAGTTCAGCTATTAGAGCTGTAAGAAAAGAGGTTGTTATAAAAACAAACACACCCAAGCATCCCAACATCCCTCTCAAAAAAAGCCCATGGACACATCACACCTTGCTTCTATATGCAATAAGTAAAGCATATATAGTTCTGCAGGTATACAAATAAGCTTGTAGAAAAAAGAAATCTTTACAGCACCCAATTCTTTCACTCTGATACAAAACAGGTACAAAAGCAGCAGCAAAGTGCTACACTGGTGCAATTTGTTTTAAAATGAAAAGCTGAAGCCTGTAAGCTTTCTATTAAGCACTTGTGAGACTGCAGAAGCACTACAGGCTTTCAAGTACAAAACCCACAGTGATAGAGGAGCAAGTCCAGTGAGGAGACACAAGGATGATTCAAGAAAGGAAGGATGAAGAAAATGATGTGAAAAGAGAAACTGATGTGAAAAGAGAAACTGAAAGATTGAGTTTGTTCAAACTTAAGAAAAGGATTTGGGGTGTAGGGGAAAGGGCAGAGAACTTTCTGTTGTGTTCTACAATATAGGGAAGATGCAGTCGGGCTCTTGAAGATACTCAGTGAAAGAAAGAGAGAAAATGGACACAAAATGGAACACAGGAAATTCTGGCTGGAAGAGAAGGAAGAGAGAGGAGAGGAAGAAGAAAGTTGTTAAAATATTGACCAGGATGTGTAAAATCTGTCCCCAGAGATACTCAGAACTTGCCTGGGCAAGGCCTTAAGCAATCTTATCTCAGCTTGCTCTGCTGTGAGCAGGAAGAACTTGGACCATTTAACCAGAAGTCCTTGCTGGTCTAGATTAATCTATCATTTGATGATTCTAGGTATTCAAATGTTCCAAGAGGAAGCAGTTCACATTCAAATACTAGCATTATCTTCATGATAACCAAGAAAGATGTTCTTATATTCAGGAAACATCACATTGTTCTAGACAGCACAGAACTCCCACCTGTCAGATAATCAGTTTCATCAATTCTGTGACCCTACGTGAATAATAAAGTATTAGATATTATTGTCTTTACCTTCCTGAAAGGAAAGTTGTGCATAAACAAGTGGTAGGATTGCCAGAGATAACAAACAGCCTGGCCATGGTAGCAGGAAGCTGCACAGAACTATGATCATACACTTGACCAGACTACCCTTTATTTTTAACCCACCTTTACACTATATGGACATAAAGCAAAGCACAGAGAACATGGAAGCAGCAAAGTTGTCGCATGTAGAATCCTTGCTGAATTTAAAATGTAAGTTGAGTATAAATGCTACAGACTAACATGTAACATTGAGTAAACTACTGTATGAGGAGAGCACAGCACAAAAATGCTTTAAAATGGTGAATACCTTGGAAACGTGTATTGTCCTCTAAGTAGGAGCTCAAGTCTCCAGTAGATTTCTCCAAGATCTGATTTTCTCTGTAAGGGTACACCTCTCCTTCAGGCAGCTGAGTTTCATACGCCCCATACAAATTCTCTTGCCTGTGCCGCAAGGTAAAAGGCAGTGAGGGCTTCCAAGGGCACCTTGCTGTTTCTCTTAAAACCCCATCTTCTGTGCTATCAGAAGACAGTCCTAAAAAAGTAAGCTAGATGTTCATGATTTGCATATAAACCACTTACATGAAGTCATCTGAAAAGGCATTGCTTAATATCCTGAAATACTCCTATCCTGAAATACTGAAATAAGCTCCTAAGGAGCTCCGGGGTTTTGTTTCTTTAACTGTCTCCTGTCAATGTCGCCATAAACCTTATCACAGATTTCCACAAATTTAAGTTGACACTACCCAGTTAGGTAGTAGTCAGCCTAGCTTAGCACTTTTAGGCTATGCAGACTTAGGAAGTACTGAAACAGAAAAACCAGAAAAGAATTAATACAGAGGTTTCATGCTAACCAGCATATTCTTACCTCGTACTGCATATAGATATGATATATAATGTGTCCTTGACCATCATTATGGCATCATGTAGCAGTTTTATTCATGCTTAAATAGAAATTGCCTAATACCAACACAAGAAATAAGAGGGAATCAAGGCAATCAAAATGGTGCTCCTGGTTAGTGCCCCCACCCCTCTTTGCCTCTGTGCTTACAGAAGAATTGCTCAAAGCTCTCAGGAAAGGTCATTGCTAAGCATTGAGTGAAGGGTGAAGACACAGCCAGACTTCATGCTCAAAAACTCATTCATGCAACTGAGTATGAAACCTTTGGTATTTTTCTTTCATAACTAAACAACAACAGAAAAAAATCCACAAACAAATGATCTCAGGATTTGCTTTACTTTTCTTATGTCAATAAAGCCCAGATTTGTCACCTGAGTTGCGAAGTTTAATACTCAACTCCAGCTTAGAACATTAGGGTTAAGATGAGCTGCTGAAATCTTAGGCTCTAAAAACTGTAGTCTTTGATGTATAAACATGCAATAGAGGAGCAACTATGTATGTATTATAAAGGAATTGGTTTCAATGTTATGACTAACAAGATGAAGAGGCAGACAGAAAGCAAAGGAGGATGTGCACACGTATTTCCCAAAAAACTATTACAAGTTAATATGGCATTCAAACAACATTTTCACAAATAAGTTATGAAGAATTTCTACAGTGACAAGCAGATATTGGAACAATTCCCTTGACAGTGAGACAACACTCACAGCTCTGTACCACTGACATATTGATTAGAAAACTTTCAACAGTGTATCACTTGGGGATCAGGTTGTTTTAAAACCTTGCCACTTAAAACCTGCTGGTGTTACAGTTGCTTCATGAAACCCCAAATATCCTTTGCCAGAGCAGATGTTGTAAGGTTATTATAAAAGTGAAAATATCATGAACACATAATGGAACCTTCTAGTTACACTCAACTGTGAGAAGTATTAATCATTCTTAAGTGAAGCTTCATATTAGCTTATTTCAGAAGAACTTATACACAGTGAGTTAGAGCCATTCTGCTGTAAAATAAAGACAACACTTACATTTCCTTTAAGAAGAACAAAAGCCAAACGCTTACCAGGGTCAACAGAGTTTACATCCAACACTTCACTAGTCAGAAAGCTTCCAGTGGAAATAGTCGAAGATAAGTCACAGGGTATTTCTTGAATCAATGCCTCTGAACCTAAGTTTGTGGATCCTACTTTAGAAAGTGCTTCCTAGGATGAACAAACACACCTATTACCATGAGTTTAATGTCCATAATTAAAGCTTTTAAACCAGGTATTTTATCCTGAGCTCAGTTCAAGTGTAGAAGCCCTCATGTTCTGCACAGTCAGGCAAATACAGGTTCATCATTGCTCAGTACAAACCATTCACACCCCATGTCACAGACACATCACTCCCCAACAGTCCCCTCCCCTCAACACACACACTTGCACACACACATACACATACACACACACACACACACAAGGTGATAAAGCCTCTCAGAACTACATGCAAATCATGACACCTGGAAGACTCTTTTATCTTCTGGTGGTCAGATTTGGCTATTTCTCATCACAGACCTACTTCAGTAGAATTGTAGATCTCAGAGGGACACATGCAATACATGGAAAAACTCAAGAGCTTTACATGTACTTGCAATACTGAGCCTTCTACATGCAGGAGATTGACTTAAAAATATAATTTAAGAAAGTAAACTAAAATATACAAAACATCCTAGTACATTCTCTTCTTTAATTCTGAGGTAAGCTCTACAAAGTCACAGAACAGAGAATGAGGGTTAGATGTGAATAATTCTTCCAAACTCTGAACTAAAATGTGCACTGAGAAAACAAAAGACAAAAATCCAAGCAACCCTTTGCCTACATATACCACCTTATATGTTTATCATACACATATAAACCATGTACATTTAAAAGTAATTTCATGTACACACAGCATTTTTTAATACTACTTTTATCTCCTGACAAAACAATGGGATCTTTGGTGAAGGAAGAGCAGGGGGTATCATTGGTGTTGATTTCGGAAAAGCTTTTGACACTGTCTCTCACAACACTCTTTTATCCCAGTTTGGATGTCACAATCTGGATGGATGGGTGGTCAGGCTCAGAGGACAGTGATAAAAGTGTTACACTCCACCTGGAGGTGGGGCAGAGCTCTGTCCTAGGACCTGTCCCCTTTAATACCTTTGGACATCACCCAGAGAAGGACACCATGCTTTTATCAAGTTTGCAGATAACACTAAGTTGGGAGGACCATCTGACACGCTAACTGGCAGGGATGACATCTAGAAGGACTTCATGAGCCTGGCCCTGAAGGAATGTTTTGAAATCCAGTGAGAGCAATGCAAAGTCCAGCACCTGGGAAGGAAGAAAAACACATACCAGGCCAAGCTTGGGCCTGCTTGGGGACCAGCCCTTGAAACAAGACCCAGGAGTCTTGGCACACAGTAAGCTGCACATAAGGCCACGGTGTGCCCTGGCAGCAAAGAGGGTAACAGCATCCTGTGCTGTAGGAACAGGAATACAGTGGGTGGTAGATCCAATGCAGTGATTACATGTCTTCACTTGGTGCTTTGCTATCCTGGCTGCCTCTAGAATACTGCAGCCAGTCTTATCTCCCCAGTATGAGACACAGATTTTATCATAAAGTAGGGAGTAAGTTATGTTTTATTGTTTATTTTGATATGACTGACCGTATTATCAAGTCTGAATGATGGGCCAGAATGGGCTGTAGCTCCCTCTCCAACTTCAGCAGCAAGAACTGGTGACTCTTGAGACACTTGAGAATCCTGGGACTGATCTGAACAGAAATGTAAGAGAAGCAATAAGGAATGGAAAGTAACTTTACAGTTCATAGTTGGCAATTTTCATTTGAGCACCAGATGGCAGCAGTACTCTACTGCCGCTGTCCTCACTATCAGCACTGGTTTTGCTCATCCTTACCACTTTCTTCTCACTTAAAACATACTTCCTGCTCCACTGTACCACCAATTTAACTGGCAATCAGTGGTTCTCCTTGACCAGACTTCCTAAAATTTCTAAGAAGCATGACTTCTCACTGCAGAGCATGCAGGAATAGCCAGAAGCTCATACTTTGGCTTTGTAGTATGAAACACAGGTTTGGTAGTGCTACTGCAATTATTTAACTGGGCTGAGGGGAATTGTGCCCTTTACCATTACAGTGATTACAAAGAAAAGCAGACATTCTAAGTACATCAGCAACAATGAACTATAGTGCGGCCAGTGTTCAAGGCCAGGTTGGACAGGGCTTGGAGCAACCTGGTCTAGCGGAAGGTGTTGCTGCTCATGGCAGGTGATTGGAACTGGATGAGCTTTAAGGTCCTTTCCAACCCAAACCATTCTACGATCCTATGACTACTACCACGGATCTGAATCACGTTTGCCATAATGCAACTTTTAAAAATTATCTTTTATGTGCAAGATCAGTACCTCTGTGCAAAGGAAGCCCCATATCAGCACGAGAAAAATTCAATAGTTGAAAAAATCTAGTTGTTCCATTTTTCCTGCTATACACAAAAAGGGGGGAGAGTTTTCCTTTGAGACAACACCAGTAGTATCTACCTAATGTAATACTTACACATCTCTGTAAATGTGAAACATTTTGAAACTCATTTGGGGTAGGTGAGAGGGGGAAATCTAAGGTTTCCTATAGCCACTATCATCTAGTAGACTTCTAGGAGAAAATACAAGACATGAAGGCAAATATATCTAAAATATATTTGGATTAAAAGAGAAGTTAACTTATCCTTAACTCATTTACTATGTTATGACATTGAATGCTACCAACTGATCTCAAAACAAAGGGTGAAGAAATCCTCAAACAGCTTCTTTTCCCCCCAAGCTCATAATTGTTCTAAAAAGCTCTAGCAGGCTTGATCCTGATAATTTCTGACACTTTGGGCAGTAACCAAACAGAGCTGTTGGCAATCGAATTTGCAAATTATATGAAGAGTGGAAGAATGGTAAAGAAACACAGTAGCACCGCGGCAGTAAAAAACATCCCAACCTCCTGCAAAGCTGTATCTGTTGAACACTGTGCCAGCATAGATAGAATTATAAATCTAAGAGCACAGAACACTTAGACTGTGCTCTTCGATTTTTAAGACTAAGACTATAATCTTCAGGTGCACAGGAAAGTACTCAAGGTTTGAGTAGAACCAGGTAGCAACAAGCTCCCCGTCTGGATACAGCAGCAGTGACTGAGCCTATTACACACTGCAGGTCTGCTCCTCCTCTTTGGAGCAGGATACAGGAGAGAGAGAGGATCCTGAAAATTTTCTTGAAGAAAATTCCTTGAATCAGCATGAAAACTGCAATCATATCCGCACCTGGTATTTAAATATCTCCATAGGAGAAAAGCCACATAGTGCAAAAGATTTCTAAACTCAAAGTAATAAGAAGCAGCAGCAGCTAGAAATGGCTGTCAGACATTTCTTTTATAGTTTGATAATAAACTTAAATGCTGGAACAAGCTTCCAGTGAATCCTCCATTTCCTGATACCTTTCCATTAAGATTAGATATATTTCTGAAAGAAAAGATACTCTTTTCTAAAGGATATCAGCATGACAGGTAGTAATTTAGGATACATATGAGATGAGATTCAGTCCTCTCCTGTATATAAATTCTATGGAGAGCCACGCTACAAATGTTTCATTACTATACTGTAATAACCTGCATTGTTCATGTGATGTTAATATAAGGGATGAACAGTAGCAATTGCATGCTCTAAACCAAACTATTTAATTAAAAACACAACATGCTCATATCTCAGGACTTTATTACATTACTATCCTTAAAAGCTGTATTTAGTGACTCATAAAGGAGGGTTTGTCAATCTTCTCCCTCCAAAATAACAATGCAAGGCTCCTGTTCCTCCCAGCTTCCTGACATCCACATGGGACCTTCATGTTTTAACCTCCGGCCACCATACTGTGACAAAGGATTTGTATTTAAGAATTGAGCCTGTAACAGCCAGAACACATTTTTCTTCCCAACAGGAATTGCAATAAAACAGCAGCAATTATTTTAGGGTGCAATTTGAAAAAGACTGAACAAACCACTCAGTGAAGACAACATAAAAACAGAGATTAGTCCAAATTCAACCGTGTAGGCAAACAGAAAGATGTAGTTTGCACATTTGGTGATGGGTAAGACAGTCTGTCAAAATAATGAACTATAAACAAATATTTGGGATTACTAAAAATGAGTTGAAATCTTGGGTTAGGTTGGACCACAAAAATAATGATTCTTGGAATAACATCTGTATAGGGCAGCAATACATGGAGTTAATCACATCTGGAACATGGGTCAACAGCACCATTAAAGATGAATGAAGAGAGACAAGCCTGCTAATATGTAATGAAGGAGAGCTGTGGAAGAGATGTATATCTCAAACCTTGTCACTATTTTCAGGCTGACTTTCTAAGGGAATCAGGTTTATGTCATCAAACTGCCTGTCTCATCTGTAGGGTTATTCTGCAATTCCGCATTAACAGTTTGCATTATAGTAGCCCGTTTTGACCAAATTGCATTGGGAGGAATAAATACCAAGCATCCAAAGTTCCCATCTCATCTTTTCATACATCAGTGACATGGTAAGGGAGATCAGTCAGAATAGTGGAATCACTGGTGGCAATGAGCTGCAGCATCACTGTAGCACTGGTAACCACTCAATGCTGAGTATAGGGCTTCATCTTACCCTAACTAGCAGCAGCCCATTTTATGTTCAGACATGCCTGCCTCTAAAATTGAGAGGGTTAAGGTTAGTTTTCTTCTTCTAGAACCTGAAATATTCACAAACCACTTAATAACAAACCCATCTTTTTTCTTTCGATAACCAAAACAACTTAATTTTCAGAATCAGACTAACTTTGTCCCATATGGACACGGCCTGTCCTCAAAGGTGTGACCCTTGGGAGGAAGACACATGTGGGTTTACACAGGAGTTTGCTCCCTATGCATGTACAGGATTCTGCTGGTAAGAGCAGAGCAACCAGGTAATACAAAAGAAGTTTCTTAACAGACATTTCTAAAAGCATGTGCCTTAGATGAGAAACTGATGACTAGCAATAAAGTTTACTGCTGCATGGACATTTGTTACTAGAATAGTAATGGATCACAAGAAAATGATAAGAACTCAATCATTCTGAGACACGTGCTTATTACACCTATGCTTAAAACACCCTTTTTTGTACTAAAAATTGGAACAGTATTTAAATAGCACTACATGTTCTTTAACAAGTCAAGTCATACGCTACAATAGTAAAATTAGCAGTGCTGAATGGCATTCACAAAATTCCTTGAAGAAAGATGATTTCCTCACCTGAATCGTGTGAACTTTCAGCAGTCAGCAGCAGTACCTCTTGTAATAATCTACTGGGCTTTGGACTTCCACTGGA
The DNA here is from genome assembly GCA_034783455.1 of Micropsitta finschii. Taxonomy (NCBI): domain Eukaryota; kingdom Metazoa; phylum Chordata; class Aves; order Psittaciformes; family Psittacidae; genus Micropsitta; species Micropsitta finschii. Next base: position 13,140 of record JAVHNF010008388.1, on the reverse strand, counting down.
GATTTGTTCCTCAGAGTTTGTTATGCTCGAAGGTAACCTCCTGCCTTCTTTGTGACTGTAATGTTTCACATATGAAAACTCCCCAGTGGTTGAAATGGGAGAAGATTCTCCACCAACAGAATCTGTTTTATCTGAATTTAAAACATTTGCAATCAGTTTAGGTATAGAAATGCAGTGGTTTGCATTGCATGAAGAACATTAAGATGTACATTCCATCCTTCAGAAATAACCTGCTGAATCTGTACCATGCTCCATTTTAACAGCCATACCAGGTCAGTAGAAACCTCTGCATTATAGCCTATGGATTATACAGGTTGAAAAATTACATAGGTCACAGATTTCTCATAAATAATTCCTAGCTCGACTACAATATTTCATTAAAAAAAATATTCAAACTGATTTTTCCACATTGCAAACTCATCAAAACTTTGAGTGTTTTTCCCAAATCCAGAGACAATAGAACTCTTCTGCTCTGGCTTCATTTCTCCCCAACCTGCCCCACACAGTGGCTCTTTTTTGCCACTCAATCCAATAAAAAACTCCATTTCAACTTCTAATACCTTCCATAAGAATAAATCACCTGAGGATCATCCCAGGATTATCCAGAAAATGAGTATTCCCTCTAGAACCCCACTGGATGTATTTCAGAAAACTTTTGGGGGATGTATTTTGATTTTAATCCTTTTTTTAATTAATGTGTGTAACACTAAGCCAAGTGCTTTTGAGAATATTCTTCAATCAAAACCTTCACCAACAAAACTTGTCTAATCAAGATACCAAATTGCTCCAACAAGAATTAATGTGTAGAAAGTGATGCTGACCAGCATTAATTACTTTGCTTTAATTAAAAAAGCCCCCGTATCAGCTGTTCCATTATTTTACTCCAGATGAATGGCAGCCTGACAGGCCTATAATTACTTGCATTGTTCTGCTTTGCCCTTTTCAAAACACTGGCAAAATATCAGAACTTCTGTAACATATGCATTAAATTTTAGCTATAAAGAGACTTAAATTCAAATGCTTACATTTAGAAAGCATCAGTTTGTTGTAGCTATTTAATTAATGTGCCTTACAGAGAATTAGGAAATGCTGCACGCAGACTTACAAAACAACAATTGCCTTGTGTAGTTTCTCCCCAAAACTTTTAAAAAGAGTGGGTTTGGTCTGGAATGGAAAAAAAAAACAAACCCTAAAAAGTTAGTCTAAAAATTTCTGTAGAAACTTGATACCAACTCCTTCAAAAGATTTCACACTCACTTTCATAGTACGCTCAAAAGCTAAACCTTGGGGTGGGCCATCAACTCTGATGGTTCTCTGCCCAATTATTGTACAGTTGTCTATTAACACACCTTGCACAACAGAGAAATCAAGAGGAAACTTCGGTCATGGAATTACACTGAATTTCCTGTTCTGGGCAAAAATTTGTTTCGTGTTTCTCTAGCCAGACATTAATAGGATGAGCTCTTCTCAGCTATAACTCACTTTGCTACTATAAAAATTACACCTTAAAGAAAGGCAACAGTACCAGCTATTATTTCATAATCAATCATCTCAATTACTCCTCAGAAAACAGCCTCCAAGCTTTATTTCTCAGGAACAGCAGCATTTATTATATATTTTTATATCCATATATATGTTTTACCTGCAAAAGAAATGCTGCAACTCTTCGGTGTGTCTACTTCTGGTATAACGCTAAGTTCATGTTGCTCCAAAACAAGCCCTAACTTGACTTTTGCCACAGGTGGTTTGGAAGATCTCCATTTCTGTTCTCTAAATAGAATTTTCTCTGACTGTCCTGTAAAACAAAGTTTTGCAAATTGCAATAATGCACAGATCTCAAATTAACTTGGGGAGATGGCAGAGAACTCCATCGCAACTGCAAAATGAGAAATATTATAATGAGAAATACTATTCAGCCTTACCAGTCTGCTCAGCTGGACCCATGTGCTGTGAAATCATTTCACTTCCATGAAATTTACTCCTGCCACAATTCTCTTGCTGGTAGCTTTCTGAGACTTGGAAAAAGTCAGTCCTATCAATCCTGTCAGGTTTTTGTGCCTCTGTCATTTCTTCACCTGCACAGCTATGTCTCACCTTAGAAAGGTAGGAAGGGGAAGCAACTGTATATAAGACCATATTCATACTTATTTATCAAGCCAACATTTTCTTAATATGTGCATTCCATGAAGGACAATACTAAGCACTTTGAGAAAGTACTTCAAGTATGCAAGACACTGAATGGACTTGCTTGGCTTACACAAACACTTGGACATACAGTTATTTTATTTAGCTCTACAAACCTCACCTGTTAAAACATAATTATGTACATTTTCAAGGTCTCCGTTAGATTAGAGCTGAATATTTTACATTTTTAAGAGGAAAAATTCCTGAAAATTTTGCTTTTAGTTTTTCAGCTCCTGAATTCAGGAATTTTAACTGCTTGGAGGCTGTAAAAGCAACAGACAGGGACTCTGGGCAGCAGCTATTTTTTTAAGATGGCTTCTGTTTAAACTCCCTCCCCCAATAAAAAAACAAACCCAACCCAGAATTAAAACAGGAAGGGAACAAAAGAAGCTTCTCTAGAACTAAAAATACATTTGTGTTTTTCTTCTGTTACCCAGAAACAAGCAAGATTACATGTCAGGAGTGCAGATGCCAAACCACATTCCTAACAGGTACACATAAAAAGAGAAACTTTAAAAAAGGATCTATTCAAAATGCTTCCAGTATCCTTTGAGTTATTATTAAGTATTTTTAATACAAGAGCTGAGGAAAACTCTACCTGCAGATACTTCAGACAACATAACCATTTCAACAGGCATTATGTTCAGAGACCAAGCATAGTTCATACTCTTTCTGTTAGACTGAACAGAATGGTGCTCTTGGGGCTTGCAGAAGAGAACTACTGATTGCAAACTGCAAGTCCTAATTAAAATTTTCATTATGGTAAATCACCTAAAACTGTCAACACTCCATAGGGTACTTTGCTAATTGGTAGCATTCACAAGTTTGATCACCTACTGGATGATTCACCATGCAAAACATTCATAAAGCTCACCTGCTTGCTCAGTAATTCTTTCAACGCCTCTTGCTGTCTCTGCATCTGTTCCTTCAGTTTATCTTGCTTTTGTAAAAGTAGTTGTTCTTGTATTTTCTGTCTAGAAAGAAGAGCTTCTCTTTGTGCATCTAGCTGCTCTTGCAATTCCTTCAAAGACTTCTGCTGAGCTTGGATGCTTTCTGATGAGGCCAAGACTCTGTCCCTTAAATTCAGGATACCACAATAATTTAACAAAGATGCATCTCCTGGTTTTGGTACCAAGATTTCCCCAACACCCTGGGCTTTAGATTTCTCATGAGATAAAGTCACGGGTTCAGAAAGATTGAGGGGCTGTTCAAGGCTTGTTCTGATGGTGCTCTCTGCATATCTCTGCTGATATGCCAAAGAATCAACTGGGGCTGCCTGACCTACATGAGACTCTTCTCTAGCTTTTGTCTCTGTTTGATGGTGAGATAACTCTCTGGAGTGCACCACTTCTGAAGGTTCAGAGGAATCTTCTCCAGGCAACATGAATCTAACATGTTGTACTGGTGTTTCCGGTTCTGTTCTCACTGCAGTGACATCTTTCATGACCAACCCTGATGGTGACTGGAACTGAGGAGGTTCTCTGACATTACAGCTGGAGGTTTCCAACATTCCCACTTCTTCCTGTGAAGGATGGCCACAAGGCAAGTGAAACTCTTCATGCTTCAATTTCAATGCTTCTGAAAACTGCACATGTCTGCCAGGACAAATGTTATGCATTTGTTCTTCATGTTGCTGTGAAGATGAGTTTTCTGACATACACAATGGTCCTGAAAACACAGGTAGCAACCATGCATGCTCTTGTGCATGAACTTTTTCAGGTGACTGGCACTGTGTGGGTTGTACAG
>JAVHNF010008359.1:0-15554 GCA_034783455.1 Micropsitta finschii | reverse complement strand
CATATTTGAGAAGTATGTCATGGTAGAGCTTTTAAATATTTTGAACAGGCTTTGTAGACAAATTACTGAAGATTTTTCTTTAATAAAGCAGAGTGGCATGCTATCAAAAGGCACAAATACATTTTCATTATCCGGTCTAGGAAACAGAAAAATGGCATGATTATTATACTACAATCTGATGATTGGCACTTAAATAAATAATCAAAGTAAATACCACCATAAAAAGAAAGCCACATTTTTTGATAAACATCAATGCAGAGGCTGAGGACAGCAGGTGGAATTCACTATACCGGGGACTGTTGTCGAACAGCCTTTGTAGATGACTGTCATTGTGTGATTATGTTGTACATATCTATGAAGAGATAGTAGGCTCAATCTTGCAAGGTCTCTTATGAAAGTACATCCATCCTCCTGCTCACATCAACCCCACTGGTGTCAGTGGGGTGGCATATGAAGGGTGGGTTCAGCCACACTGATTTCTTGCAAGACCTTGGCCTAAATAAATTAATCGTTGTCACAACAGACATTAACATCACCAGAATAGTAAATATTTTTGCAACCACAAAAAAAATTATAAAAGTCAAAAAACCCCAAATAAACAAATAAAAACCCAAAACCAGAATAAAACCTCCAGAGCACTTTTATATACTAAATTGTTAAACACTAATTAAAACTTTTCTTACTGTTGTGGTAAATCAGAATGCAGGTCTACTAAAAAAATTCGCAAAAAGCTCAAAGTCATTTTACTTGATTTTACACCTTATTTTTTGTTGAAAAGAGATTGTCACTGCCACATTCCATATCATTAATTAATTCAATGGCTCCCTCCCACCCTTGTTTCTAGAGTATGTTAGTGTAACAATTCAGATTACTTTTACAAATAGTTATATTTTGTCAACTCTTCTGACATTTCATACTAACACTTAAAATTACTTTTAGACAGAAAAAGTGACATTTATGCAGATTTTTTTTTTTGTTTTTTAGTCTAGAATAAGAAAAGAAAGTAAAGAAATGATGCTATTCCACTCTACAAGTATCTTACAAATTACTATGCGCTGTCCCTCATTTTGAAATAGTTGCACATATCAGTGTTTTTAAGCATTCTTTCATAGTTATAGTGTGGCTTTCTCCTGCACAGCATAGAGTCAAAGCACAAGAGATAACAGAAAAAATGGTATGCCTGGACAGCCTATCAGTAATTTAGAACTGTTTAATTCTCAGCCTTCACATAGGCCAGCTGGCAGGAGACTTAACAGCAGGAAGAAAATTACTCTTGGAAATAACCTTTGATTTGTAATACAATGTAGTGGGAAATGCTTTCGCTTCCAATATTGAAATAGTTTTGTGGTATATTTTACTTGTAAAAAGCATCACAGGCATATCAATAATAAATGTGCTGACAGAACCTCTTAAATTTTCTAATTCCTTCACACTGTAATTAGAGGCCATATTAGAAAACAAAAACAAAACCCAACAAAACGAACCCCCAACCCCGAATATACAGCTGTTAGGCTACAAAGTTCTTTTTGTGTAAATCTCAAGAAGAAGTGCTAAAATTTGAAATGCATCTACAGTTGAGCCTAGACACTGTTAGCTCTGCCCACATTGTATAGAAACCTTGTTGTACAGATGATCATGCTGGATTCAGAAAAAAGCACCATTTGCCTAGCAAACCTTGACTTATGTGAATATGCACAGCACCACCTAAATTTGTGATGACAGGTATAAGAGGAAAGGATGTTTCTTCATCCATGGTAAAAATACTGCATGAGATGATGTGGGCTGCCAAATTATTTTCAACTGCTGGAATTTTCCAGGTCCCTTCCTTGCATTTTGATAGAGGAAAAAGCTGAGCTGCTAATATATACTTCATAGAATAATATATTTTCATATATAAGAGACAACTGTTCCTCTTAATCACAGCTTAGGGGCAGTCCTGCTCACTGTGTACTTAGGAAGAAACAGGACTGAGATTTAATAAACAAGCAGCTATTTGGTAGTACTGCCTACCCAGTAGTGGGAGTATGTGGGAGCAACAGTGAGAGGTCATAAAGGAATGTCTTCATCTTTTCTTCACCCAGAAATAGTGTCTTAGTGTTCAAAGAAACTTCTTTTCAGCATTCTTAAATTATTCTCCTTCATGACTTTTATCCCACATTTCTACCTTCTGTTACCCATTCTTTTCACTTTGGTACTGGTTTTGTGGGAACTTGGCCTCTTATCCTAGCCACACCAGCAGCATGCCTCTGTGCTTAACTACTTGGTTCATTGTTGTTACTTTCTAAAGTAAGGAAAAGTTGTAAAAAAAGCCCATAAAATGACTTGGGTTTGAAAAATAAAAAAACCCCTGTGTTAAATATGTCTTCCTCAGCAATTTCAAATGCACTAAAGCTTGGGTTAACATAGAGTTTAATCTGTCATCTTCCTCAAATTTAAGGACACTCTTACATTTCACTTTCAGCTTTACTGCACAAAAGTCAACCACTTTGCCACGACTTTGAAATATCAGCTAAGGGTTGATGACATCCTGTGGGAAACTGGGAAGTATAAGAACTTCAAATATGAGCAAAATTCAGATATAAGTGAGGACAGAACATAATTTACTGAGTAAAGCTATACTTAAACCTCAGATATAACTTAGATTTGGGAAATCCATAAGGTACTCTACAATTTACTCTGTTAAATACAATTTTTCAATCTAGTTTTCTATATTGTTCATCTACACCTTTCACAGCAAGATTTTGAAAAGTTTGGTAGGTGTGAATACCCTATGCTGAAATAGAAACAAAATATATTACTGCAATTAGTGGCACCATTAAATCAATGGAAATAAATATGAGTAAATTTTAAATCAAATAAATCAGTCAAATTTCAGTGATGCATGTTAAGCAGAATAATAAATATAAACAACAAAAAAACCCATCTTAAGATAAGCTAGACAGGAAAAAATGTATTTGGTCTAATACCAAATTAGCTTGTGTTTATTATAAGGTTTCATTTAAAGCCAAGGTTATGATTAAAAAAAGTTTTATTTCCACACCTTTGCTGTATTTTAGTTCACATGCAACCTCCAAACCTTTAATATAGTAAACCTGAATCATGGACATGGAGTCTTTCAGAGTCACACTCATGTAGTCAGGATGAGGCCAATATACTGCTACGAAATAGTTAGCCAATATTATCTAAGTCTCTACATGGCCATTATCAACTTTTTATTTTACCAAAAAACCCAGGTGAAACTACAGGTGGAGCTGGCTCTGTGTTTACTTCAAGTCATAAGCACAGCTGGAATGATGACCGAGTGTCTGCCATTGCTAAGGTCTTAAACTTTATACTGAGACTGTTTTTTCCTTAAGGGCAACCTGCAATTTTTTTTATTATAAATGGAAACAAATACAGTAGTAGATGTCACTTTATGTATGTAGCTTGCACTGTAAGATCTGGAGAGACCTCATGTGTTGTTTGTGATTAGGGATGCTTTATAGCTGTTCTTCTAAATAGACAAACTTTATATAATAAATTACAGTTCTTATTCTGCAGATTTTTCAGATTTATACCATGGGACTTGGTGTCAGCAAAACTACATACTAAAACCCTTAACCAAAAAACAGAAAGGAACCGTAGACAGAAACTGTTTCATCATATGTACACATGTACTATTCCAAGCTTAAGTTTCCCAAGAAATTAAGGTCAGCTGTAAAATTTTGGTCACGGGGTTACTTCAATCCAAATGCATTATCCAGACAGCTGTAGTTTATCTTATTATGCTTTGCTATCATCTTCTTTTGACTGGATGATGTCATTAGCAACTTTGATTTCTATGTTTTCTGCATTTAAAGCTTCTTTCCCATTTTCCTCCTTTAGTGGCAGCTTCCTATCAGAAGAAGAGAGGAATCATGGTAACACATAAATAATGCGCAAACTGGAATTTAAGTCTACAGTGTACACATTGCTTATACAGTTCACAGTGTTTTTAAAACCATAATTTACATAATTTATTGACAATAATGTATAATTATTTTTATTATGAGCCTATTTGCTTTTGAAGAAATTCATATTGACTCTTTCCATTTCTATAAGGCCAGAAAAACCTAAATGGCACATGACAAGAACATTGCTGCTGCTCAAAATGCAGTTTCTGCAGTAAGACAAAAGAAGCAACAGAATGCCAAATAAATTGACCCAAGACAGTATAAAGGTATGAGTTCCTTAGGGTACTGTGAAACACTTAAAGGCAAGCCTTTTGATGAATCTAGATTATACTCTTTTTTATGTCTGTTTCCAAATGTAAATTCAATTTTATATGAAATAGGAAATCTATCATTGGAGGTTATGCCAAGACATTGGTAAAGGAAAGAACTTTTTATGGCACAATGAGGTAATGGAAGTTATTTTATTACTTAGAAAATTCTAAAATTTATTTTTGCTACATCACACTATCCAGCTGCATTAATAACTTACAGCTCTTTTAAGATAACTTAGAGAAAACTTTGAGAAGTTTTATGATCCTTAATTCCAGTGGCAACAGTGCCTCCACCCTTGCTTTACAGGAAGGATGAACACTGATTTCATTCAAAAGGACCAGGAAAATCATTGATTCCCTGCTGCCAGTAGTTAGCTGTCGAAAAACAGAAACAAAAAAACAAAACCCAAAAGCTGTCAAAATATGTATGGTTTACTCAGATGTTCCTGTAATAATGTCTCCTGGGCATCATTGCTGTTAATTGTGATTTCAGTTTGCATTTGCTTTCTGTTTTTATCTAGGAGATAGTATGCATATGCCTTTTTTATCCATTATTACTGTTAAATGTTTCAGTAAACTTCCACTGTGATTGCTTCGATGTCCCAAAGAGCAATATACTGTTCAAAACCTGTCTAAGGAACCCCTTAGGAATGTCTTGCAATAACAGCATTTAATAACAACAACTAAAATAGTGCAATACCCAAATTCCCAGTCTTATGAAATTTATGCTGTCTGAAATGAACTGCTGTTTGTCTTAAGTTTAAACAGTGAGCACAACCTGCATCTCAGAGAAATCAAAGAGAAGACAACTTGCTCTATTAAAGTATGTGGGATACATATCATCTGGTTTTGATTAGAGACTAAGATCTCTAGTTATTGCCTGTTCCACATGGCACACCCAAAGGAAACAGATTTCAGCCCAGAACACAATGCCTGAAAGAATGGAAACAGCAGAACGAACACTAATCTATTTTAAAATGAAGATAAAACATTCAGGCAGAGGAAGCATGGCTCATGAGATGCATTTTAGGTAAGCAGGCACCTGTGTTAAAGACCTGATCATGCAAAGCACTTCCACCAGTACTTAAAGAAAGACTGAATTTAATCTAGTTTTATATAATGGCAAAGTAATTTCTCAAAAAATGTTGCTGAAAGGGAAGAAATATTTAGTCGAAGTGAAAACTCAGCAATTGAGAGAATTTACTGTTTTGGAGAAGTGGATTAAGAGCATGTTACAACTATTTTCAAATTAATTGAAATAGGAAGATTTGTTAGAACCCTGTTGAAGGATACTAGATATTACTGAAATTCATGTTCATGCAGTGTGATAAGTTGATTTCAGTGTAAGCAAGGGAAAAAAACCAAACAAACTACAGACAAATAAAATGTTTTGCAAGTTTTCCTCATCAAAAAGTCCATCCACCATTCCTTAACCTGACTGCCTTTAAAAACTTGTAGGCTTTTTTGGATATCAGGTGAAGTTACCAGTTTAGTTGTTGTTCAACATTATCCTTTTGACTATGACAGAATTTTTGGGTTTGGAATTTTCCTCTTCATTTGTTTCAAATATTAATTCATATTTAATCTTTAGTGCAGATTCAATCATTTTCTTCTTTCAATTTACTAAATGAAGTTTAAATGTTTTAATTACACCAATTTTCCTAAGCCTTATTTTTCTTTAGCTACATCTATTCAAATTAATTTGATATTTTTCAGCTGGGCAGATTAATCCTTTCAAATCTTAAAGTATTTTATAATTAAAGCTTTTTTTTAAAAAAAAATAAAATTCTACAGAACTTTAAAAGGTTCTTTTGCTTTAATCAGATGCTGGGTGTTATCAATCATTAATAATATTGACTTCGCTTAGTGCTGCAAGTGGCCTAAATGAAATAGTCTGCTGATATTACCCATAAAAAACTTTAACTACAGTATTTACTTTGCTATTTTACAGGAAAATGGCTCCCAGCCATTTTGATACTGGAATTCACCCAGCGTCATTAATACTAAGACAAAAATCAACTAACACTAGAAACACAATAATGTCAGAATTTTTTACATTAATTAGCAATGCAATTAGTACCACATTTCATGTGGTATTTTAATCGTATCACAGAAATGTAATATGAAATGCACAGCTCAAAATGATTTCCTGCCAGCATTATTAAAACTTCTTGACTTGCAGGTGAAAGTGCTTTGTGCTCATCTGTCATGCATGGATTCCAAACCTGTCGCTGAAAAGAATCACCTGAGTTAAGATAAAATGTAGACTGCTGAATAATATGCTGACCAATATAATGAAAATATTATTGTAAGATGAAGTAATCCCTTTATTAACTATTTCAACTATTTCCCACAAATGATTAAATTGTATTTAAAGTTCTAAGTATAATTTGGTATTATTCAAAATAATTCAACTAATTATTCAAAATATTTAATCCAATTTAAAGTGAAGGCTTACTTCATATACCTTTAAGATAGCTATAATTACTCAGAATGAATCCCACCTTGTATGCACACTGCCTGCCTGGAATGTCCTTGAAAGTCTTCCTTCCTGCAAGCTAAGCTCTTCCATTCGACATCCCTGCTGGTCATCCTTGCTCTGCTCAGGATATGCCTGGGTTTCAGCTTCCAGCTGATAGCACCTGTTGTTCACAATGTTTTTGTGAACAAGTCCTACTTGTTCTTCCTACTGAGGGACTTCCACCCTATTGCATCCTCCTTTCCTTTAGTAGCATCTCACCCGTACTTTATATTGCTTCTCTTTTTTCAGTTATGACCTGTGAATGAGCAGAACGTCTTTCCATGTTCCCCTAGTATCAGTGTTCCTCCATAGGTCTTGGCTGCATGGTGTTCTATTTATCTTTGGTTTCCTAAGTGAATCTGTCCCGAATCTTTAGCTGGCTTCTGTCCAGCTGTACCTTGGACTGCTGCCTTTTGCCACTGGTTGCTGGAGAATAATTTACCAAAAGAAAACTGTCATCATTATTAATATCTCTTAGTAGACCTATTCTCCCAAGGACATAATACCTATCAAACTCCTTATCAGTTGTTCCTATGCTTTAATTATGTTTTGTGCCACCCAGTGACTGATTCTTTCCCCCTCCCCCAGGATAATATAAGAGTTTTGATTTTAACATCCTTATAGTTCAGTCATGTCAGCTGTTCCAATGACTGGAACAAGTAGGAAGAATTGAACTGGATTTTTCCTGCTATCATGTCCCTTGCTAGATGCATCTCTCTTGTATTTGCAACATTTGGTGCTACAGATAGTCCTGAAGCACAAAAAAAATGTGGCCTTGGCACCTTATCCACTAACATATCCGAGTCCTGATGTACTTTTACAGTGTTTACTACTACATTCCCCTGACTCCTCAGATAACTGTGGGTTCTCTAAAGTGCCCCTCATTATAAATTCTAATATGAAGAGCAAACATATCCCTACTCATTCAACAAATTCCGTAACTGGTCAATTAACACAAGTTTAAAGTCTTCAAGTACAGATCCTTAAAGGAAGTATATAGCTTACTGCACTGTTATTTTAACACAACTGCCAACCCTATTCACTAAAAATGCCACTGACGGTCAGTAACACAAGCTTTCTTCTTATGAAAGGTTCTGTCTTTTGCAGTTCTAGATAATGTTAAGAAAAGCAATTTTCCTGTAATTTCAGAAATAGACTTTTGTAAGAACACCTTCTTATTTCAAATAACAAATGTGATTTTATCAAATAATCAACAGGTGATTTTTTTATATAATTTTTTTGACAGGCTGAGAGAGATGGGGTTGTTCAGCCTGGAAAAGAGAAAGCTCAGGAGATACCATATAGCAGCCATCCTGTACCTAAAGGCGGCCTACAAGAAATCTAGAGGACTTTTTACAAGATCATGTAGTGACAGGACAAGGGCGAATAGTTTTAAACTGGAAGACAGGAGATTTTGGTTAGATATTAAGAAGAAATTCTTCACTATGAGGGAAGTGAGGCACCGGCACAGGTTGCCCAGAGTTGTGGCTGCCCCATTCCTGGCAGTGTTCAAGGCCAGGTTGGATGGGGCTTGGAGCAACCCGGTCTAGTGGTAGGTGTCCCTGCCCATGGCAGAGGGGCTGGAACTGGATGANNNGGGGCTGGAACTGGATGAGTTTTAAGGTCTCTTCCAACCCAAATAATTCTATGACTTTGTGATCCTATATTGACTACAGAAGAGTCTTTGTAGCCATGACACCTTTAAGTTTTCATGAGGTAGGAGATTTTCACAACACATGAAAAGCTTTGGGCTCAAACCAAAGAAACTAGAAGCTTTCTTTAATAATTTCAAATCAATTGACTTTTGAGGCTCAGAAATGAAACTCTTTAGCAATCAATTAATGTCCTTTAATACCATTAGGTGGGCACTCAATGGTATGAATGAAACTGTCAACACCTTTGTTGAGATACTAATTTCTCTTCAAACTGAATTTTCAGGGAAAAAAAAAAAAAAAGCATATCAGAAGCTCTCATTGCAACAGTAACCTTAGGAAAATATCAACTTGCTTGTACCCTATCACAAATGCTACTTTATCCTCCACAGAGGTTTTGAGAAGTGTTATTCAGGTAGAAACACCAGCCACTCTACCCAGTTTAATTTGTTCCAGGGGCTGCAGCAGCAAAACAGAGGAGAGGACCTGACCACCAGCACTTGGGATCCCCCAGCCCATGGCTGGTCCCTGTGACTCAGGAGGCAGCCGGAGTCTGTGAGCCTTGGCAAGAACTGCTGTTGTTTCTGCGCTGAGAACAGCTTGCAGGGGTAGGAAGAGGGCATGGGGAAAACAAGCAAAGTGGCTGCCCTTCAGCACTATTAATCCAGTTACACCACGTGGACTTAAATACTGAGCTAAGCTCCCAGTTACATGAATGAAAGCAGGAATGGACCACCCCGTAAGAAGCTGGGTTTCTGAAGCATGGAATCATTGTGCCCTATGAACAGGGGGTACGTAGGGATGTGTGTGTGTCTCAATCTAAGGCTATTTCTGAGAATCAGGATATTATTCCTGTGGAGTGGTTAATAACTGCTGGAATGTGGTAAAGATCTGCACCTGACTAAAAAAATCTTGGTACTCCTGCTCAGCCACCACTGCAGGGTCAGGAGAGCTGGATACTCGCTAACCTCCAAAGAGGTTGTAGTGTAAAGATACTCTGCAGAATTGCTGCTATCATGGTGTTGTCATCCAAAGGCTGGATAATACTCAGATGTGGTTGTACACCTGAACCTGCTGCAGCACACCATTCTGGTGATGCTGTTAATCTCCCTCTCAGAAAGTGTGAAGCCCAGTCCACCCTTCCAGCCAGCAGGATCTTGTGTGAAACTCCAGGGAAAGTCAGGCTACTTACTCTGGTTCTGTGAGGGGAGTTGTCTCATTTGGCTCATTTACAGGACTCCCATCTTCATGATTGGTAATTCTTTCATCCTCTGTTCTCATTTCCACTATTGGCTCTTTTGATCCATCCTTCCTAAAAATTATTATAAGAGTCTTAGAGTCTTATATCATCATATTAATCACATACATTGCATATAAATAATTACCAAGATCCTTTCTCTCAAAAGTCGGCAAAGAAAAGGCAGAACTAATTATCAGTGCCTAACACCACCGAGACACATTTAACAGCCTGTTCCCAGTTCCCTGAAGTCTTCAAAGCAGCCTGTATCCATGGTTACTTGCCTAACTCCACAAACATCATGGATTAGCATCTCAAAAGAGCATTTTGTTTATGACTAAATAATCAGATGATGGCCTCTTCATGGCTATAGATGTAAACTTTGCTAACCTAGTATAATAAATATAGGACTTGATGCCTAGTTATGCTTTAACTTTTTAGGCAGTATAAAGAGCCTTTATATTAGTATACACATTGCAGAACTCTAATATCCTGAGATTGTGACAATCCCAGCTGCTAAAACAGCATAAAGAGCCCTTGTGTGGTAAGAATCTAGCCCCTTCTGCTTGCACTAGTAGAAGAAACTCTTTGTTTCTAAGTCATATTTCCCCCACTTTAGGAACAAATGCTAGTCCTTCACATGTAAGTAAAAGAATAACTTTTGTGCTAACTGGACAATGAGTTGGAAGATGGAGCAGTATTGTCATTATGCTTTTGTTGATAATCATAGAATAGGTTTGGATTGGAAGAGACTTCTAAAGATCATCTAGTCCAACCTAGGACTGCAATGAGCAGGGACATCTTCAACTAGATCAGGTTGCTCATAGCTCTATCCAACTTGATTTCAAGTAATGGGGCACCTGCCACTTCTTTGGACAACCTGTTCCAGTGTTTCACCACCCTTGTCGTAAAAAAGTTCTTCCTTACGTTCAATGTAAATCTATGCTCTTCCACTTTAAAACCATTGCCCCTTGTCTCATCTCAACAGACCCTGACAAAAAGTCTGTTCCGTCTTTCTTATAAGCCCCCATTTAGGTACTGGATGCTGCTGTTAGTTCTTCCTGGAGCTTTCTCTTCTCCAAGCTGAACAACCCCAGCTCTCTCAGCCTGTCTTCATAGGAGAAGTGCTCCAGCCCTCTCATCATCTTCATGGCCCTCCTCCAGACTTGTTTTAACAGGCTCACGTCCCCCTTGTGTTGGGGGCCTCAGAGCTGAATGCAGTACTGCAGGTGGGCTCTCTCAAGAACAGTAGAGCAGGAAAATCACCTCCTTCAACCTTGTAGGTCGTCCTTCCGTTTGATGCAGCCCAGGACATGAATAGCTTTCTGGGTTGCAAGCGCACACTGCTGGATCATGTCTACCTTTTCATTCACCAGTACCCCCAAGTCCTTCTCTGCTCTCAATAATATGGGCATGATATGGAAATAGCTGCTCAGTGCTACAGAAGTATTAATAATATTAGTACTAATTAACTTGCATATAATTTTAATCTTAAAAGGTAGATGAAAGGATACCCAAGATATATTTGATATTTCCAAATAAAAAGCACTTTCCATGTAAATATTTCATCCCTATTCCTGTCATCAGATCAGGAATTGTATCCTGGAACTTCATCAGCCACAGTCTGGAAATACAGGGTAACTGAGTTACAGATGAATAATTACTTTTATATTTAACAGACTATTATCTGGACCTGCAATATTCTAGAAGTCAGACTGCTATTTGCCATAGCAAAGAACTAGTTAAACCCTTGTCCAATTCATATCTCTCTGTTAAACAGGCTGTTATGACTGTAATAATCTATCTTCTCAGAAAGTACCTGGAAAACTTTACTGTCCTCTGGAAGGTATCCTCAAGGAAAGTCTTTGCAGGTTAAAAAAAGTCTGGCACAGACAAATGTGTAGGCAAGAAGTCTAAAAGATCCTGGTTATTTAAAAAAAAACAAACCCAACAACCCAGCCCTGCATGTGCTTCTTCACTTCTGCAAGTGAAATTCTACTTTAAGATACACAAATGGTTACAATGCTAATTTCTGTTGATGAGACACAAAACTGTCATGGTTACCTCACATCTGTCAAAAGATTATGGATTGCAGTAGGACTGGTGGAGGGAATAAGAAGTTCAACTTTGTTTGTTTGTACATCCACAGTTTTACAGACGAACATAGGTTATAGCATGACCAAAGCTTAAAAAAGACATTATACGCAAACAGCATTCATATAGGACTGAACCACTGGAAAACACTTAAAAACTCCACAGAACGGAAAGTGATCTGTAGGAAACACATGATGTAGTTTTCATTCCAGGTGTCCGTATGTTACATTCATTGTACCATCCCATTCATTACATATGGAACATAATTACTAACTCTCTATATATTCTACAATCAAAATGTAACATACAACTCTACTATAAACCCACTCAAAAATTCAGAATGCAAACTGACATATTTAAAACATGGAAATGTTAGTGTCTTTTAGGGAACAGCAGCTGGCATGAAATAAATTCAAATTCTGACTCTTTAAGCCTGTCTTGAAATTTCAGCCTCACAGTTTATTTATGCAGATTACAGGCTAAAATAAGTACAGTCCCAAATTCTAAGACAGATTGACTAAAGATCACCCCAACAAGGAAAGAAATCTAACTAAATATGGTAGTTGTTCTTGCAAAGTAAGTGTCATGGAGGAATTAAGTGACCAGCTTTATGCTTTTCTGGGAGAGCATGGAATGTCAATTGGATATGAAATGAGAGAGCAAGGTATAAACTACTATCAAGTGACATTTGGAACTTTAGCTCCGTAAGGTCTTCCCATTCAGGAGGTTATGTATACCAATTTGTACTTGGTCACTTCTTGAATGTAAAATTAAACATAAACTGAAGTGCTGTGCTCAACAGAAAAGAACAGCCAAGTCAGAGTCAGAAGATTCACATCTTGGTTCCATTGACCTGGACATGCTGGCTTCATGCCACAGAAAAAATACTTTCTTCTCTTACTGTAAACTGTGGAGAATTAGGAAACATCTATTTTATGACATAACTTCTATTCAGAAGCATTATTTGATGTAAATACTCTGTGCCTCCTTACATCTGGTTTTGTTCCATGGAGCTGTTTCCAAAGGCTTGAGAATCCAACTAAGAAATGATTACTTAGGAAAGACATAGTCTCTTGAATCCCAATAGTCAGAACTAAAACCAGAAAAGACACGACTAACAACAAAGAAGCTTGATACAGCTATGAATAATGAGGGCTGCAAAATCTGATCTCCCAGGCATGACTACTAGGAGAGCTACAACACACAGGAATTCGACCAGTAAATGTTATTTAAACCACACAAAGATAGCATTCTCACAAATATTACAGTGTATGCATAAGAAATCTATGAGATAAACATAAGGAGGAAATTAAGCATTTCTTAAGTAAAAAAATGGAACTGCCTAAAATGAGAGACTGTAAGTAATCCTCTTTCTGCTTACCTTTGGGTAAATTCTGGGTCTTTAATGTACCATTATTTTATGTAATCAATACTTGAATTGTTTTGCCAGAGATCTCAATATCCACTCTTATCATTTAAGTGAACATATGTGTACATAAATGATCAGTTTATTCACATCTGTTTGATGAAGTAGCCAATACATGGGTATTTGTGAGGATCAGGATTGTTTATTCTCCATTTATGTTCAGCAATCATTGACTGTTGCTATGAAGAACAGTAACAGTCCTGAGTGTTTCACCCACATCCAACTCAGCACTCCTGTTTTTAAAAATCAACAACACTTTTTATTCTTAAAGTCTATAGGCAAGAAACAAGATTTTCCATCTGAGAAGAAAAACTCCTTCAAGGATTTTCTATATTACTATGTCCTTCACTCTCACATTTACTGGCACTGCCACAACCATATGCTGAGGTTTTGGGTATTAGCAGCTCAAAGATGGATTTGTAGAAACGGAGTTACAATGATCGCTCCTCATGGACCAAAGATGTGCCTGTAACTTACTGAATTGCAATTGATTTCCTTTGTGTGAAGCTGCACAAAAATGTCATCTTAAAGCGAGGTATTGTAAATTACTTTTTGTGCCCATTTTTCTTTTAAGGCATTTGACCACAAATAACCCTATATATTCCAGAGGAACACTTTCTAAAGTAATAGAAACGTTTTATTAATTCCCTTTGCCATTCCACAAAATGGTCATGAAGTTAATATAAGTTGCACAGCCAAGTTTCTTTTAATGAAGTTTCCAATATATGTGATTAATACTTACAAGTAAGCAGCCTTTCCTTCTTCCAATTCTTTGCTTTTTCCAGTTGAACCACTTTTTTTCCCACAGATCCTCCTGGTGATGCACATTAGCAATCCACATTGTCGTACAAAGAAGCAGGTAATATCAGTCACAACCAGGATTAACAAAAGGGCTGCTACTCCCAGGCCAATAACAGCACCAAGTCCAAGACCATTAAAAAGAGTGTCTTGAAGGAAAGAAAATTAAAATTTATTAATAAAATTCAACCCAAACAACAGCATCTCATGAAGCTTTTAAGCTGTTGGCCAAGAACCTGAAGGATATGTAGAAAAGAACCATTCAGAAATTAATGGAAATAAACAGTCTTAAAGATTAAGGATGCATACAACTTAAAAAAAAAAATCACACAAAAAAATATTTCTACACAATATTTTCCCATGCCAAAATTCCAATATGGTCACATAGCATAAATAATATTATTTAATAACAAAAACCATCACATCTTAACATTCCAAGATTGAAATTATCAGCATGCAGCCTAAGAAAAACATTTTAAATGTTCAATATAATAGTTGATATAAGCTGTCATTTTTCACTTTTCAAATCAAATTAATTATCAGGTGTGCTAAGCAGAACTATGAAAGGGTTAAGATAGTACCAAAAGTGTTTATTTTTGTAAAGGTAATTTTCTGAATTAAAAGAGACTTCAAAAGTCTTAAAAGAAGTTAATTAAAGCTATTTAATTTGCCAACAGTTGCAGTCTAAAATAAATTAATGAGAACTATGGATATTATCAAATGATTACAGGGTTAGGACCTCATTTTATATAGTCTCGTACCTTAAAAATACATTCATACACTTCAAAATAAACATATTCCCCACCTGATCTTGTTTGCTGTATTTTTATAATGAAAGCTGATGCATAGCTAATTGTACTTCATTATGAATCTCAGAAAAAAATACTTTAACTCACTGACATTTCCATAACAGACAGTAATGCTACAGACTGTCTTAACAGTCATTCTCAGAACAACAACTACTGTGTTTGTGAACTCAGATGACTCATATATAGGAGAGAACTTGTATTTTATCACTAAACTGGGCAAAAAAAGCCTCAGTAAAAGTTCATCACCCATCTAATTCAAGAAGGTCTCCGTCTTGCTTAGAAATTGGCTAAAGACAATTGCCTTGTGTGATGCTATGTTCTGAGCGAACTCCTCAGGGGAATGGAACTGGTTTTTGTGCATGCTGATTGCTCACTTAGTGTTACCATGCCTTGAGTGATGTATGAGTCAGCAGTGCAGTGGTGCATTTCCATTTGCAGCTGTACCAATACCTGTTGCTAGTATAGGAGCAAGATTTTTCTGACAGATTACTTGAATAATATAACAAACACCAAAACGTAGTATAATGTAATACAACAACTTTTTTAATGGGCCCTCTACTGTCATCTTTCTTTTTATTCTTCTGCCTCCCTGATACACTGGGGACTGTTTTGAGATTAAGAATATAATTTAAAGATTTCATATTTCTTCTTAATTAACTTTTAAGAAAATGTCTATTTACCCTTTCAAATGTAATTTGAAAATTATTTTCCTGAGGACTTCTAAATCAGTACATACTAACAAAAAATAATCAAATAAACCCGAACCCTATCCCT
>JAVHNF010008338.1:20682-32615 GCA_034783455.1 Micropsitta finschii | reverse complement strand
TTGAACTTTTGTTCAAGTTTCCCTGTAGATGACTTACTCTGATGGGATCTACCTTCTGAAGCGTAATTCTTCTCCTCAAGTAGGTTCATTTCCTCTGAGGGTGCTTGGCAACCTGCGAGCAGTCAGCACATCAATAACACCACACACGGAGCTTTGACCCCGGAGCAAGGCACAATCCCTCTGGAAAGCCTTGGCTCGCTTTTGCACATACCCTGAAGGTCTGAGCATTGCTTTTAGCCTGGGCTGGGCAGTGGCCACGCACACCCCCATGGCAGCAGAAACGCGGGACAATAGGAATAACTGCAGCCTGTGGGGTCATTGAGCATCGTGCCAATGCCAGAGGCAGCAGCACCATTCCTGAACCAGCCTGTGTCACTGGGGAACAGAATCCAGCACCCTGTAAGGGGATCTGAGCAGTAGACACAGTCTGCTCTGCTGCCAAAAGCAAATCAGACCCTGTCAGAGCTGAGGAACTGCAGCCTGGACAGACCAGGGGTTCCCTTCTCCTTTCACACTGGATTACATTGCCCAGGTGCAGGGAAAGCCAGATGCAGCCAGCAGTAGCCCTGCAGTCAAAGAACAGAACCTTCTTTTGCTTGTGAGCCCAGTAACTGCATCAGCTCAGCCACCACGATGTGGGCTGCGTGCTCTGCCCGGTGCCACAGTGCAGGAACCAGGAGTGAGACGTTCACCTCCTCTGTGTCCCTTTCCACCCCATCAGTTCTGCAATGCTGACCCGCAGCCGTTCTCCCTGAACAGCATCCAAGAGAAAGCATTTTAAAGAGGAAATGATGATTGAATGACAGAGATTAGCAACAGAACAAGACAGGTATAGGATCAATCACTATCTGTACTTCTCTTAATGTGCCTTGGTGCACAAGTAACAGTAATGAGGACCTTTTCCATATGGTTGCACTAAAGTGCAAGTTTCTGAATCAGCTTTTTCTGCTGGAAACAAGCAAGATAACACACGAGTGTATCCATACACCTAAAGCAGCAATACAACTTCAGCTTTTATTCTGAAAAGGCTTTATGAGAGGCTCTTAAGGACCAGGGGACATTAAAGGGAGGGGAAGCACTAAGGAACCCCCTTGTCTTTCCAGGCACTCACCTCTCTCAGGTGTGTTCTGTCCCGCAGCAAACTGCAGCCACAGACCAAGAGAAAGCACTGCCTTGGCCAACATAGCAAAGTCTGGTCCTGGGCAAACTACCTTAAATCCAAAAGCTCGGCTCTGGGAAGGCAGAGGAAAGGCTTCAGATCAGTCATATTACGCGCAAGGATCCACCGGATCCCAGGGAGCCGCTTGTGCGCTGCTCATGCCTCGAGATCCGACTGCTTCTTTACGTGTGTTTGGCTGGGCTGGGGTGGAAGCGCTGGCTCTTGGAGGCAATTTTCCTTCCCCCCCCTTTTAAAGCCATAAATCCATCTTGACGGGAATGGCTGGAGGAGAGGCACAAACAGCACCCCCGCTGCTGCTGCTCCTCTCCCAACTGCAGCTTGCCCCAGGAGCGTGGATTCAGCCTGCGTGCAGCTGGGCTGCTCCGAGAAAGAGATCCCTACAGAGAAAACTTGGGCCCTGCAAGACCCTGGCGGCAGTCCAGCTACTGGGAGGGAGTTAAAAAAACAGGCAGCTCGGAGAAATCCAAAGCTGCTCTGCTCTGGAATGAACTGGAAGAAGGAAAACCACGTATAGAGAGGCGAGGAGGAGACCAGCTGAGGAGAGTGCCCTGCCCTGGGAACAGTGGCTTAATCTGCAGGGAGCAGGCAGCAGGCAGGCTGAGCGCTCCCCAGGTCCTAGCGCTACCCAATGTGTGTCCCTGCCCCTGCGCTGCCCCACGGGGGTACAATACACGAGGGGTACGAACAAACACCGTGCCCCAGTGCTGTGCCCTGCGGAGAGCTGGGGCAGGAGGCACCGGGCAGCACGGAGCCTGCGGGAAGCACCCATGGCTGAGGGGGGGAGAGTCAGTGCATACAAAGGGGTATGGAGCAATGTTCTGATGCAAGTGGTGCATGTGGCAGCCTGCTGTGTCCTCACCCCTGCAGTGTGGCATTAAATATACCCCTAAGTCTGACTTCTGACTTAACGGGGATTCAAGGGGCTGAAAGATAAACCTGTGACCGATCTCTTACTGGACAGAGGGGCAGAAGAGCTCGGCAGTGAGTGTATCCCAAAGATGCTCCACCTTCACTGGCATGCGGCTTCTCCATTCCCCCGTATGCAGGAGACTTGCCAGAGCAAAAGATGGACCAAACCTAGTTCACCCAGTTATGAAGGCACTAATCAATTGTCCTCTCCCTTAATATGGGGAGTGACCCACAAGAGAGGCTAAGAAGTAGCCAAGAAGGAATGTTTAGAAGCCTGTAGGATTTCTGTAACCTGTGAGCTCCACTTTGATTCTCTCTCTCCTGGAAACTGGAAAGAGTGACCCAAGGAGCTGTGCGGGGTGGGAAGAAAGCTGTACCCATCCTCATCAACTGAATGGAAAGTCAGAACAGGTCCAAGAAATCAGATCCCATTGAGAAACCATGGATTCTGTCAGCTCATTAAGCTTCCCGGGCACTTGTCTGTGTTTCCCCTCCCAGTGTGGTCACCCAGCTGCATCCCTAAGGAGCTTCACAACAGCAGGTTGTATGGTATCTCAATCTCACGTAACACAACCCTACATGAGGGACAGCCTCACCCACCCATTCACACAGGCTGGGATAAGCATTATCCCAGAGAATTAGGCACTCTGCTCTCATACTAAGAGCATGTAACTTGTGAGATCCTCCTCCTTGTCAGAGTTGTGCTGATTTAGTAGCACTCATGGTGAAGTCAGTAGAAAGGGCAGGTTCCCTAACAGTGAAGCCTCAGTCTGGAGTCTCATTTGGGAAGCAAGCTTCCAGGGAAGAGTTACACAGCACAGCCCAGCATGGGCTAATTCACCAATCTGAGCAAATTCACTGATTCCCATTGCCCAGAATCACATCCAGTGCAGCTGCTGATGTATTGCCCATGACAGCAGCCAAGAAGGCAAAAGGCTTTCCAAGCCACTGCTGAGTGAAGTGCTTGTTCAGTCGCATCCTTGTTCTCTGTTGGCCAATGTGTCCTACTTGCTGTTCTCACACTGGTTGTGTTCTGGGTCTGGGATGTGGAAGGGATGGGCTGGAGGAAGCACGTGTTGCCCTGCTGCAAGCCATCTGCTTCTCATCAACTAACCTAGACCTCCATCTGCCCCTGTCCTGTCCTATCCCCCTTACACCCCACTGCCCAACAACCTCTACAGAGAAGTGACAAAGGCAGCGAGCTCCAGATGCTATGGGTCTGGTTCCCTGGGCTCACAGGTGCGTGTTCAGAGCCCCTTGGTGAGGGCTGGTAGGTACCTGGAGGCGTTTTGCTTCCATTACTCACTTCCCAACGAAGCCGTTCCAAAGGAACGGTTGCTCATCTTAGAATAATTCCCCTTTTGGTCAGTTTATCAACGTGAACACCATTCACACCCTGCAGCCTGGAGACATTTCAACCTTTATCTCCCTGCAAGCCCTGCTGGGATAGGTGGAAGCAGGAAAAAACAGCCTGGGAAATCATTAGATCTCACACAGTTTGGGTTTATTTTTATGCTTTCCTGTAACTGACAGATGCCGTTTCCAGGAAGGCTGGTGCATGCACACGCTGGCTCTTGCCTGGTGGCATCCTGCCCTCTGAAGCCAGCTCTACCACTGCAAGATAAGATGAGAGCAGAACCTGGAGGCAGGTCTCAGCTTGGGCTCGGCTCCCTCTCATGTTCTCCACCTTTCATTGGCGTGGTTGGAATTCACTCAGGATCATCCTCACGTCACCATGGCCCCGTTAACAGAACAGCTCAGGAACAATCAAACACTGTAAAAGTAAACCCAAAACTCAACTGAAAGCCACCACCACCCAATCTACTGTGGTCTGAGTGTGGTATTATCAAGACCCAGACATGTCCACACGCATCCTGCACAGCACAAATGTCAGCACCACGGGTCTGAGCTCTGCTGGCGTGCTGCAGCTGCCCTGACATTCGGGGGATGTCAACAATACCCAGCTTCTGAAGAGATGCAACATCCTCTTGGAGACAAATCCCTGCAGCTGGAACAAAGAGGCTTTTGGGAGCACAGCCTTTATTCAGCTCTACACAACGGTTTCTGTTTGGAGGGGCTATTCTATATATGGCAATCTGGAAAATCCCTGTTTGGAAAGGAAGCAAAGCAGCACTGGGAGAATGATGAAGGAAGTCTCCTCTTGAGCTCCAGGGGAAGTCTGTGCAGCCCAGCACAGTGCTCGTAACCCAACCTGAATGCATGCCTCAGGGTCTTGTGCTGCAAGGCAAGACCCCTGCCAGCTCACGGTGACACAGGAGATGCAGACAGGGACTGAACCATGCAGGTTGCCCTCCAAACACTGACCAGGGGTGGCTCACCCGCCTGCCCCACCGTGGCACACAGCATGACACAGCTGCAGGCTGCATGGGCTGCCCTGGCTCCAGAAATGCCTCTGTGTAAGTCAGAAATGCCCCATGTTGTCAGGTCTCAGGTAACACGCGTCTCGCATCTCCAGCCTCAAGTCAGCTCTTATTTTGGTTTGCCTTGGAAGACAACCTACCAAAATAGACATGTTTACTCCCTGTGGTCGCAAAAGCTGCTCGATGACTGGGGATGACTCCACAGTGAGGTAAGGTCTAGCTTATAGATGATCTCTTGCAGCCCAAAGCATCCTAGCAGTCACCCGACGCAAACACACAGCCACTGCTGGGTTGCGGTGTGGTCGCTTGCAGCAGCGTTACACTAAACCTTAGGCTATGTGAGAGAAACTTACTGTGGAGTAAAGCAGCCACCCAGGTTAGTGTCAGTGTACTGGGAAAGGCTGCTTCCCATGTTAGCATTGACTGGCTGCAGGATTATCAGGACCCTCTTAAAAATAGCCTGATAACACCCAGCAATAATAGAGCGCCTCAGAAACAGTGCCGCGGGTGGGCTTTGCTGCTGTTTCCCCTGCAACACAGGGTCAGCCAGAGCACAGCATCCCACTCTTCTTCCATACACATTTGCAGCAGCCTATTTCAAAATGAAGGCATTTATGGCACACACAGACCTGTCTAATGCACAAGAGTGTCTGTAAGTCTCTAAGCAGTTGCCTGCTCACATGAAGGGCTTCGGTTCCCTCTGGCTCTTAGGGAGCAGCCACTTTGCCCCTCAGGTTTTATGAGAGCTGGGCAACGCGTGCTTGGGTGAGCTCTGAAGGAGGCAGCTTCAGTGCTGCCTCTTGTCGTTTCAAACCTGCATTGAAGCCGTGGGTAATGTTAATGCAGAGAAATGCAATGCAAAAGGAATGGTAATGATGCTGTGCCAATTTACCCTGAGAATTAGCATCACTTTAAGTGGGGAGGGAGCAGTTTGAGCAGGATACCAGAGAATCCTGGTAAATCCGGGGTAAATGGTGTCTCTTCACTGCATGATTCATGCCAGATTCACCAGCTGTGCAGCTGGCATCGCTCTTGGGACTCAATCCCATTTGTCTGGCCCCTTCCTACATTTTCATCCCTGCTCTGGTTCTGCTACCATTGCAGACAACTGTAGCAGCCCACTAGCTCTTTGCAGTGGCGTTTCTAAAGAGCATCAGAGAATGAGTGAAAGGGCACATATCTGAGTCATACCCCAGCCTTTCAGGAGTGGAGGAGCATTTATAAGTGAAATGCCTTTTCCTTTATAAATAGAGCCATTTTTTCCACTTTTCTCTGGGATGATGCAGTGGCTGTTCAGTGCTGGAACATGCGAGCAAGCTGCTGAAGAACATCTTGTTGTAAAGAGCATCTTGACTGCAAGGGTTTATAGCTGGGGAGTGCTGTGTGGTGTGCTGACCCCAGCCGGCAGCTGAGCACCCACCAGCAGCAAAGAACTCCTGGGTCAAAGTCAGGGCAGTTTAACAAAGCAAAGCAAACTAAGGACCTTCTTCAGTACTTCCCACAGCAAACAGATGTTTAGCCACTTCCTGGAAAGCAGGGCCTCAACCCAAAGGTACTCAGGAAGACAAATGTCTTCCCGCATCCATTTTCCCATAGTTCTTACTGCTAAACACATCATATGTTAAGGAATATCCCTGTTGTCAGTTCAGGCCGGCTGCCCCAGATGCAGCCCTTCGAGGCTCTTGCACACTCAGTGGAGGGGGTATTGGATATAGATGGAAAAAGAAAGCCTTGACACTGTGCAAGCAAGCCAGGAGACTGCCGAGTGCAGTAAAGAGCCTGCACAGGATGTCAAATGGAAGGTGATGCCTCTGCATCCTTTTGCTCACAGCATTCACAGTGCCAGGCAAGAAGAGCAGGACTTCAGGTCCTATAAGAGCAGTAGTCCAGCAAGAAGGCCATCTTCAAGGCATGTGCAGAGGGAAAGCACAGGCCTTAACCCTCCACTATCTAATCACCTATCCAGGACCAGAATGCTCTGAGTGCTGCCTCAAAAGTGGGCTTATGATGCTACAATTATAGTGAGCCCTGCTCCTTCGGCACTGTTTATGTTTGATCACCTCAGTGAATATGAGCAGGAACCAGAGGGAACAGCGTAGGACTGGAAGGAAGAGACAGGGTCAGCTCCAGCTGGCAGGTCTTGGTGCTGCTGCATTGCTTCAGAGCTGGTGCAGAGTCAGGACCCTGCAAACTCCATCTGCTGACGTTGTCCCAGCACAGCTTGTGGAGCAAAGCTGCTGATGGGAGGAAGCTTATCTGCACACCAGCTCCCATCACCAGTCACTAACATTGTCCCGGGCCTGAGAAAGTGTGTCCTGAATGAGTGGACCATTCCAAGACTGAGCTGCATCTCATGTAATCCATACAACAGGGCAAGAGATCACACAGTTATACTGTAGGATGTACAGGAACATGCTTTAATGATACAATGCTCCTATTGTCTTCAGGACAACTGGCCCATAGCTAACAGCAGCTGCTGCTTCTTTCCCATTTGTAAAGGCATTTACAGCCCTTTAAGAACTGCAGTGATGGGCTGGTATGGGGCTTTGCACTGCTACTTTGAGCCAGATATAAAACCAGACATGACTATTAAGAGCTAATACACACAGTGTCCTCATGGGCTGAAAGGGATGAGAGGAGGGAAAGCAGACATCTGGATGCAGCACTTTGAGTTTCTGATGTAGCTGTGCAGCAGCCTGACTCCGGACTGCAGCTGGGCCAGCTTTGCTTACAAGCTCCCAAACTCCCATGCAGCCCAAGCAGCTTCTTGCTCCCACCTTACCTCTGGGCTCAGAACTGCTTTAAATCTGTAGGAACAAATGAGATCATTTGCAGAGTCCCAGGAGCAGGGCAAAGAGCAACCTGATACAGAGAGAGGGGCAAAGCAGGAGGGCTGGATGCCAGCAGTGTAAAGCAGAGCTGTGGCACTCAGGCCACAGCCCAGCTCACTTACCCATCTGAACCCAGAGTACCACAGGCCCAGAGACTGCTTCTCCTCCTTGCTCCTGCCTGTAACTCACAGTTGAGATGGGCGGTAGTGAAGGGGTAGAACAGCAGAAACAGCAAAAGACGATGTAAGTGGTTCACTGCTCATTGAGGGGCTTCTGGATAGCTCCTTTGGTCAGGTAGGTCAGACATAGCTAAATCTCTGGACATAGCTAAATCTCTGGCCTCTTCTGTCCCAGTTACTGCAGAGGCTCCTCTTGTGTGCAGCGGGCTGAGTGAATATCTGTTGGGTTGTCATAAAGCATCCTCCATCCCACTGCCAGAGATAGTAGAGGCTGTCCACATGCATCAGCTTCCCTGCCAAGGAAAGGCTGACAGCGCTCTCTGCTTCACTGCTTCAGTCCTGTGCATTCAGCTCACATTGGAAGTGCCTTTATTTCCAGATATAGCACTTCCAATAAGTGGTCCCTGGAGAACCCAGCACTCTTTATATTGAAGTGAAATCTGGTTTTCCCCACAGCCAAGCTGCACTGCAGCCTTTTGGTCAAATCCAAACCAGCATCCTCAGCAATGGGACACACTGACTGAAGTGCTAACAGGACTTGGGGCTGGTTCTGCAGGACTTGCCAGCACTCAGGCTCAGCTTTCCATAAGGAATCAGAACCCAGGAGCCTCTAAGACCAGATTCCTGCCTCCTTTTTCCCACCTGGATCAGACTATAGCTCACTTTGTTTGCCAGGAAGCAGAATAGCTCTGAAAACTGGAGCCACTTCTAAGCAGCTACAGACAAGGTCTGGATGTCGTGGGCAGCTTTTAAACCAAAGGATATTCTTTGGAGTGGATCCTTTTCCTTATTGCTTGACTTCCATCCGCTATCTCTATCCTGCTGGGAAAGCCCAGACAACTGGGAAAAGCCAAATTTAAGAGAGCTGGCCTGAGGAATTTCCTGAGGAATTTCCAGCTACGCAATAAGCTGCTGGTTTCCATTGAACAGCGAGTTCCCTGCCTCTCTATGTACCTTACATGTCAGCCCGAGGGGAAGACAACCTGGAGCAGGCTGCAGGCACACACGGAAGGCACAGCAGAGGAAGCGCTCTGCACGCACACAGGGGATGCTCAGGGCTCTGGGCAGTGTTGCTGGGCTGGTTTATCTGCAGGGTGTCTAAGGGAGGAGCCAGTAAAGACACAGCCAAGCCAAAGGCTCATCTCCTCCTCACCAGGAGGCTGTTTTGCTTACTTCACCTTCTGTACCCAGTGTCTTTGAGTCGCATCAGGCACCAAAGCTGTTTTACAGCCCCGTACCCCATGCAGCTCTGCAGGCTCTGCCACTGCTGTGTGCTTTGTGAAGGTCTGAGTTAACTCTGTCATGACTTACGGCAGCTAACTGGGACAACAGCACTGTTCCAGCCCATTCGTGGTAGGGAACAGAAGGAAACAGCAGCACAGGATGGTTTCTGTTCCCGTCAGCAGTGGCTGTGTTTCAGGTGTGCTCTATATTTAGAGGCTTGTCTACATCTTGCCAGGTTCTTAGCTTGGTGGGTGTTGGGAAGCAGGCAGAGGTGTTGCTGAGCACCCATCCGGCCCACATCCAGTCCCAACAGGAACGGGAAGCAGCACATGGCTCCTAAGTTCCTATCAGGAGGGACCGCTGGCCCCCGCTCCAGGCACAGCTGCAGCAGTGCTGGCCAAGCTGTGCTCCCTGCTCACAGCCTGGGGCCAGGGGAGGATGAGGCTCATTTTCCATCAGCCTCAATACCCAGGTGACAGCCAGAGCCTCTCCACTCCCTTCTCTGGTGGACGAAGGGGAGCAGAGGTACCAGGCTTTTTGCCCTCGTGCCAGCAGCTGAGAACAGAGCAACTTAGCTCCTGGAGGAGAAGTCTGGACACTGGTGTGCTGCTGGATGGAACAGGTTCAGCACGTCTGTGGCTGCAGCCAAAGAGCAAAGCTGGGCTGCTCTGGGACTCTCTCTGTAGATGTTCTTTCTCTGGTCCAGGAACATCAGACCTTTAGTTTTAGGGCTTAGGACTGGACTCTAAGCTGGGCTTTGCTGAGGGCTCCCTTTTCATCTGCAGCTTTTCACCCCCTCTCAGTAACAAAGCACAAACACGTGAGCAGGAACAAAGCCGCAAGCACAAAACACAATCACCCTTTTTGTGCGAACCCAGCAAAGCAGCTGGAGTGGGAGTGGGAGGGAATGAGTCCCTGCACCGTCAGCAGGGCTCCTCCAGCCCAGCTGGCCCTGGCGGGTTCACTCTTGTGCCTTGTCCCCCCCCATGCTGGGCAGTGTCAGAGCAGAGCAGGGGATGAGCCCTGAGTCAGGTCTGAGTTTCTCCTTCAGGGCACTGATCCTTCATTTTCCACGTGTTCAGCAAGTTCTTGAGATGTCCTGCCTGGAGGATGCAGGCTTTGATGCGTGCAAGTAACAGATGGGATGAAGCAGACAGCACACTGCCCCACATAGCAGATGCTGGAGGAAAGCAGTGTCTTCTGTCACATGAACACCACACGGAGCGTGTGGACTTCAGCAGACCCCATCACCATAGGATCACAGAGTCATCTTTCCACATGGAAATCTGAAGGAGCAGAGCTGGTCAGGATCCTGGAGCAAAGGAAGATTTAACATCAGCACGTTGCTGTTTACAGCCGAGAGAAGGCAGCTGGGGCATGGGATCCTAGGCTGGAAACCCTGCCAGCCTGATACTCCTCCCACGTCAGACTAGGGACATAGCTGCAATTCCAGTAGTCCACAAAGAAAGAGGTGACTTGACACATGCAAAGCAATCAGAACAATTCCCATCTATCTGGGGGATAAGATGCTTCTGTTCTAAAGATGGGTGCTGCAATGCTTGACCCAATGATGGAAGAACAATGAGAGCAAAAATGTTCCCCCGCAGGTAAGTGGTACTATTAGGTAGAAGCATCCTCTCTGCTCTCCATCCTACCATGGAAGCACGGGCTCCCTCTGCAGACAGGGATTTTTTTCTTCAGTCAAGAAAGGGGAGAGGTGATGTGAATGCAGAGTCCCATCCGTGGGGACATCACACACTGCAAGCGTTGAACCAAAGCTGCTCTTGTTTAGCTCTGTCCTTCGAGCTTCACATCTCTCATCCAGGCCTGGTCTCTGCAGCAAAGACAGCCAGCACAGAGGGCTGCACCATGGGCCTTTCATAAGCCACCAGTCCTGCACATAAACCTATGGATACTGACTTTAAGGGCAGGGGTAACTGTCATTGCTCAGCAGTTTCCATATGGAACACTTGCAAACACTTGGGCACACATTAACATGAGCACTTGGCCCTCACATGAGTTGCAAGAACCAGCACTGGTATTGCAATGTATGGCAGTGAGGACTGTGCCAAGCTTGCTTGTAAATAACAGTAAACTATTCACATTTCCAGTGCTTTCCAGTTTAGTTTTGGGCAGGGTTATCCAGCCCTCATCACACCCCTTAGATCTGTAATCAGACCTTGCATATAGTCAGCTTTTAACAGCAAATGACCTAAAGCTCTGCCACAGGTAACACTATCTCCATGCCTTGAACTGGGACACGGAGAGCTAGAAGAGTGCTGCAGATACTTCTCACTAGCTTAGTCAGTAAATAGATGCTCAGAGCCACCCCAGATCACCCTGGAATAAGGGTGTTTGTCTTGGCAGCCCCCCTGGGTGAGCGCTGCCTCACTGCTTTAGCGTTTGCATTTGAACAACTGCGCCTTGCTTTCTACATCATCATCTGCTGAAGTCACCTGAGGACTGCCACTGTCAGCTTCTGTCTCAATAGGTGCATGGAGTAGCATCAAGTGGCACTAAGTAGCAGATTCATGCTGACATCTGCACCTGTGACTCCACTCCTCACCCTCCCACAGGAGAGGATAGAGGAATCAATCAAATAAGAAGCATTACTCAGGTTGGAAATGAGCTGAAGTCCACTGTGGGGTTTATGAAGGGGTGAACCTCAGGGAAATCTGCCACTGCAGCAGATCCCTGGAGGATGGTCCCTACAAACCCCCCAAAAGGTGACAGGTCACTGGGAATGCCACTGAACATTCCGAGAACCAGCATACCAGAACCAGCAACAGCTAAACACCCTCTGACACAAACCCACATCCCTGTGCACACTTACACCAGAGCCTGGTCTCTACTGAAAACATGGAAAACACAATTCCAGCTGCTCCTCCTCTTCCCAGCTGCAGAACTGAACCAAGTGAGAAATGAAGTAATGCTTACCACTGCCACAGCCACTTTCACTCCCAGTTCTCAAAGGATGGAGCTAACCAGAGCTGCATATATTATATATATATTATATACATAGAGATGTAGATAGATAGATAGATAGATAGATGGATAGATAGATAGATGGATAGACAGATAGATAGATGGATAGATAGATAGATGGATAGATAGATAGATAGATGGATAGATAGATGGATAGATAGATAGATGGATAGATGGATAGATAGATAGATAGATAGATAGATGGATAGATAGATAGATAGATAGATAGATAGATAGATAGATA
>JAVHNF010008338.1:0-20582 GCA_034783455.1 Micropsitta finschii | reverse complement strand
TAGATGGATAGATAGATAAATAGATGGATAGATAGATAGATGGATAGATAGATAGATAGATAGATGGATGGATAGATAGATAGATAGATAGATGGATAGATAGATAGGTAGATAAACATGGATGGATAGATAGATAGATAGATAG
This sequence comes from Micropsitta finschii, assembly GCA_034783455.1. Classification (NCBI taxonomy): domain Eukaryota; kingdom Metazoa; phylum Chordata; class Aves; order Psittaciformes; family Psittacidae; genus Micropsitta; species Micropsitta finschii. The sequence continues at coordinate 20,437 of JAVHNF010008338.1, read as the reverse complement.
ATAGATAGATAGATAGATGGATAGACAGATAGATAGATATAGATAGATATAGATAGATATAGATAGATATAGATAGATGGGATGTAGGGTGGAATAAAGGGAGGAAGTTGTCACCCTTAAGCACATCCAGCTGGTAACTTGGGCGCTGCTGTGCAAGCCGCAGGGAGGTTCTGCCCCCACTGGAGTGCTCTAAGTGTGGAGCCTGCCCTAACCCCTCGACCTGCTTGTCTGTCACACAGAGGAAGCCTGGCAGAGCCTGTTCAGCAGAGTTCTCTCACACATGGGGCTTTTCTGCCCCTGCACCACATCCTGGCATCTGTCGAGGATGTCTCTGTTCAGGTACATCCCCTATAAAAGACACCCAGGAGCCAGTTTGAGCTCCTCCTTTCATGCGCGCTCTCTCTTTCCTTCGCTCTGTGACTGACAAGCTTTAGAGAGGCCATTGCAAGCTTGTCAGACAGGGAATGATGCATTAAACACGATAGAGAGGTGCCACAGAGGGGGAAGCAAGGAGAACAGATACAGGCTTGAACAGGGAAGCTGAAAAACAAGGGCCTTTTGTGCGCAGTCTGCCCCGGAGGCTGTTGATGCTATCACTCGCATCATTAAGCATGTGGGCAACCTTCTGTCCTTGTACAGAATTCCCTGCACATCTCCAAAGCAGAGGTGAAGTTCTGGGAGCTCTTTGCTCTTCTCTCCTGGGCCTTCTGATCAGTCTATGGCTCGATGGGAGGAGACACTGCTTCAGCTCTCATCAGCCTTTGCTAGCTGGAGACCACAGCAAACTGCATTCTTTTCACTCCTATACGTTAAGACCTCTGCCTCCAGCCGGAATCAAACATCTCCCAGGATTTCAGATCAAAAAGCAGTGTTACTGCCGGGATTCCTGCGCTCTGTCTTGTTCCAATCACTCATTAATCAGTGATGACAACACTTTCCTGTGTTGCAGCTCTGGAAGGAGCACGAAAGCTGGAGCCTGTATGTCATGTACGCTGCAATACACACCCTGAATCCTTCTGCAGCAGGTTCAACCATGCTAAAGAGGATGCCAGCAGGAATGCAGGGACAGATACATCCTATGGCAGACCACGGTAAGGCTCCCTGCACATGACGGGGCTCAAGCCTAAAGAGAAAGCTTTTCATTTGTGGTTGTGAATGATGCAGACAGCGGGAGGAACTCCAACAGTGACCTCATGCAAATGTCTTGTGGCAGAGAAACTCCTGGCCAGAGCATTTTCTTGTCTCCCGAGTGTTCACGGGGTTTTGCTGAGGAGCCCGCATGCAGCGGGACTGACAGTGAGCTGGAGCATCTGTTCTGAGCACGGAGCTACCCAGGAGAACAGCCTCAGACCTGGGGCTTTCTTATATCCTTCCAGCCTGTGCTGGGACAAGAAAGGGGCCTTCCTGCTCTCCTGGTTTCCACAGAACCACGGAATGGTTTGTGTTGGAAAGGAGCTTGGAGCTCACGCAGTTTGTACTCCGAGAAATCCCAAAACTCTGTTTTTCCAGCTCACGTGCCATAACAAACCCTGGTCTCCGTCTGTCTCGATGAGACAACCCCCAAGGTGCAGCGCGCCCTTCGGCGACCACGTTTGTGTGGTTAAAACCGTGGCAAGGAGCAGCAAGAAGTGAAGCGATGAAGGCAAGCACCAAAAAGCCCCATCAAGAGAAGGCCCTTGCTGAGAGCTGAGGCGAGTTCCACCCGCAGCACCTTTGTGCATCCCAAGGAAAGATGTTTTGCCAAGGCAGGAATGGTCTCGCCCATGCACACAGGCAGGCACAGAGCCTGTCTGAGAGCACACTAGGAAACAACAGGGTTATTTTACCACACTCTTACCCAACTGCTGACAGCCTTAATTGCAACAAGGTAAAAGGGTTTCTGCCTTACCCTGCTCCCTTTATTTGTGCAGGATATGGAGTATTGCATTATTAATAGGCAGTTAATCAGAAGGCTGAATGAGCTCTTTCCTTCCAACCCGAACTAAAAGCCTCCTGGGGTCTGAAGAAGCCTGACTCATTGATTTTCTGCCCATGCTTCTTTCCTCCCCTCTGGATTTCGAGGTGTCTGGAGCCCAGTTGTGCCTAGAAAGCAAATGTCAGAGTATCACACACGGTGCCTGCCTGGTGCCTTCGGCTCCGATGGAGCCAGGAAGCAGGAGCAAATGAAATGGCAACTCCATGGCAGGAGCAGCGTGAAGAGCAGCTGGTGCCTGCAGGAAAAGTGGGCTTTGGAAAAGCATCTGGCCCCATGAGCTGGTACAGTTCTACCCTCCCTGCCCACGGGCATGAGGGGAAAAGCAGAAAACCGGATCTCTTCCCCCCTTCCCATGTGCTGTTGTGGTGAAGCTGGGAAATCAGTCCCTGAACGTGGCTGAGCTCATTTCCAGAGATAAGGACGTTTATGTTCCCCTTGGACTCAGCTAACACTTGTTCCTTTGGCACACAGTGAGTGCCGTGCGAGCGGAGGGACTCTGCATCTCAGCAGCAGATGATGTAGGGAAGTTTTGGGATTCGGGGTAACTGAAAGGTGGGACTCTAAGGGCTGGAAGCCAACATGGGATCGTGGTCACCAGAGCCAAACCCTCCCTGCTGCCAGGCTGGGTCACAGCAGTGTGAGGGCTTCCTAAAGCCATTGGTGTGGAGGGGCTGATCCAGGCCCACAGGTTCCCTTTCAGGACAAGCATTTCTCTGTTTTCCTCACCTCAGCCACTGCTCAGCTACAGAGGCTTCAAGGAAGCTTCAACTGCTGCAGACCAGGCACTGTATTTGTTACTGATAAACCAATGTGGTCCCATCAAAACCACATCCAGAAGCTGCTTGAATGCCTCCATGTACATCCCCACTCAGATCCACACACAGCAGGAGTGAGACTTGGAGAAGCCCAGTTTAATGCCTGATTATATGGCACCAAAGCTTGCAAACTGGACAACAAACCCTTCCGTAGCTGCTGGGATGTGGGGGGAATAGGCTGTGAACGCTGGCTCAGCAGGTCCTTTCAAGGCAGACCCCCAGCATCACTGCTGCTGCTCAAACAGCCTGGGGTAAGCCAGTGAAGGACTCATGAGGACTTCCCAGGAGCCAGGCAGACATTCCTGGCTTTCAGCAGCACGATGCTGATGTCTGGGAGGAAGCCTGCTCCCCTGGCTTCTATTTTTACTTCTGCTCATCTGTTTAGGGTCCAGGGCTTGGTTTCCTTAGCTCTCTGCTCTGTGCTTGGGAAACAATGAAAGCAGGCGCAAGCGAAACTGGCAGCATGCGAAAGCAGAGAAGCAAACGAGACAGCACCACTTTTCCTGGCTGTGTTGTTTGGGATTGGTTTCCTTGGCCTTGCTTCTTATCTGTCCTTGAGCTTCACGCAGACCATTGAAAGCCAGCTCCAGCCCTGCACATCCTGTCTGCTTTATACCTGCTGGAGGGTCGCCCACCGAGTCCCAGGGGGGCAGAAGCACGTCAGTACCTTCTGCTTTGACTCCTTCCCTGTATGGTTTGACCTTTGTGATGCTGAGCCCACCACTTGCGTCGGCAGCGGAACAAATTGCTTCATGCAGTGATGTCCTGTCTTACGAAGCAGCCCCAGAGACAGGATGTCAGCTCCAGCACCTAAAAGGGCTGGGAATGGCTTTTTAGCTCTTCCCTGAATAACTGGTTAGATTACTTGTGCCAGTAGATCTGGTCGAAGCCCCAGGTTTCCAAGGCCTGGCGTGCACATGCTGAAACACCACAGGGGAAGAAATAGGACAACTCCTGTTTTCCCTTGCTCCTCCCCAAGGAGTTATCTTCAGCAGGATTAAGGGTAAGCAGAATTAAAGGTGGGCAATAACTGGTCTATGCCTGTGGGAAATCCTCCACAGCCTCTACTTGTATCCCGCTCAGTCCCATGCCCTGGAGATGCCAGGGATCTGCTAAGCAGCTCACCAGCAGCCCGGCTGTTATGAACACCAGATCCCAAGTGCAGATTGCTTTCATAGTGATACCCACTAAAGCCAACTGCGTTCCCATGTTTTCTCCTGCAGACAGGGGACTCGCAGCCAGCTCCCTTCTCACTCTTGGCCACCGGCCCTTTCAGTTCCCAAGGCAGGCCCAGTCACTTTCTATTTGCAGTTTTCACTGTGTTATCTAAAACCATCTTCCTTAGGGACGTTCTCACTCCTTTACCCTCACTGGAGAGGGATGAGGTAGCTGCAGGGGCTTGGAAGCTGAGCCCACTCCCTTGCACTGGTAATCAGATGGGCAGAACAGTCACAAACAATGTGATGGGGATTGCAACACTTGACAAAGGCTTCAGCACACTGCAGCAGCCTCCTGCTCGGTGCCGTGCAGATGGAAGTGTTGATAAAGGAGTAATTTGACCACATTGGTTTATTAACACTGCTGCTGAAGAGCAGGAACAGAGCACTGCTCGCAGATGAGCAGCAGGAATTAACTCTCCTGCTCAGTTCCATGTCTCTGCTGCCGTAGACTTATACAGCTTCCATGCTGGCTGGTTGGAAGCCAAATATAACCCCCTAAATGCTCATCAGGTGGCATGGCTCGATGCTGGGATGCTCTTAAAGGGTTCTCAGCCATGTCACTGAATGCAGGGTATGTCCTGAGCAAACATCTTTTCCCTCCTCCTTGCAGCTGGCTCAGGGAAGAGGAGTCCTTAGGCCTGGGTTCAGGGCAGGAATCCAAGGACAGGTGCCCTGGGCAGCGCTGCCAGCAAACCAGGGAGCCCAGCTCAGCACTTCATCTGGTGGAACTAAGTGTAGGTGCTGAGGGTCCTCCCTCCATGCTCCTGCTTACAGCCCCTCACACCTCCGCTGCGTGGCCAGGGAGGAGCTGGCTTGGAAAACAGACTGGGATTGAATTGCTGCTGGCATTCCAATGCAGCCACCCACCCCTGTGGTCTGGTCCCAACACCCTGCGGGCTGTCCTGCCTGTCCTGCCTGCCCACATCCACTGCCAGCCTTTCCATGAACTCATGTGCTGGCAGAGAGGAGAAATGCAAAGCAAACCCGTGACAGCAACAGCAGCCCTGCAGCACCGAGCATCCGATGTGGACAATTCAGGGCTCGTCTCAGGAGAACTGGCTCTTTTGTTGGCCTCATAAATGTCCCTATTTTCCCACTGGGAGCAGGCCCCACTCAGGGAATAGGGTGTAGATCCTATGCTTGGGTTGCCACCACACACCCTGGGAGCATTGCCCAGCCTGGCTCTGCATTGCTCTTTCACAAGGGAGCGATGGAAGCAGATAGGCAGAGGGATTATTCCCTCCGGCAGCTCAGCTCTGTGGGAGTGGGGCTGCTATTCACAGCGTGGTTTGGGTAAGGTCAAAGGGAGAGCAGTGACGGGGCTGGGGAGGTGATTGCCAGCAGTGACAGAAAATGTGTGCATTGTGCCAGGGCACACTGATCCCCTTGAGCTTTCTGTTGTGAAATGACACCAGATTCCAGGAACACAACACGGGAACATGCCATCACATATATATATATGGGATAGACCATCATCTGCTCCTTCAACATCGGCATTTTTCAGCCCTCACCAACTAAATAGGACCCAGTCAGGCCAAAACTCCAGTGAGAGATTCTATAAACCAGAAGGGATTCAACCAGGCTCAGTGCTCAGTTGCAGGGCTGGAAGGAGAGCCCACAGAATGGTGATGCTGAGCCAAGGCTGGAATTGAGACACTGATCCAGCCCGTGCTCAGTGCTGCTTCCAGCCAACCCCATGGATTTGTGTGTTCTCAGTCTGGCCATAAAACACTATGAAGCCAAGTGTGTCTTGCCTTTCTGGTGCTGACAGGTACCAAAGAGCACAGTGTCCAGGACTGATCCTCCCAAAGCACAAGGTCTGTCTCTACCCTGGATGCAGCAGGCACTCACATCAGACTCAGCCCCGCAGCATCACCTTGATGCCCCGGGCACACAGGGGAACTGCTGCTCTTGCAGCACAGAAGAAGCTACATCATGCACTCGCCAACAGTACATGGAATGAGGGGAAAATCCAGCCTGCGAGATGACAGCTAAAGGGGAACCAAAACACCAGAGGCCAACCCAGGTATGAGCTTCCAGACAGGACCCCAAGAAACACCATGGTCCTGCTTGGCCCAGCCCTGTCTCCTGTGAGGGATTACTTTGATGTAGGTTGAGGCTTGGATGTACCAGGTTAAATCACCACTTCCATCCCCACCTTTGCCCGTCTCCTTTGGACACCAGCTCCCACAGCTCCCCAGGCAAGCCCCAGTATTCCCAGGACAGGGCTGCAGGCTGTGACCCATTCTGCAGGCACTTACATCCTCAGAGGATCAGCTGAAGAGTGAAGGAGCCCTTGGCAGGCACTCCCTGATTATTCTTTCTTTAATCACTTCCATTCATTCTAAGTGAGTTTCCCAGCAGAGCTGGAATGATCCACAGTGATTTGTTAGCTCGGAGAATGAGGAGGGAGGTGAAGGACTATGGAAATTTCCCTCCAGACATTTAAGTTACAATTAAGCGGTTAGCAACACCAATATAAAGAGCAAACGAAATTGCCCATGATATATGTTATTGGAATTACGTTACCATGCAGATCCCTCCCAAATTACCCCTGAGAGTTATTCACAGAACACGTGGAGCATTGAACTGCCTGCGGTGAGACTGAGAGGAGCAGCCAACCCAAGAGCACTTTGCAAGACTAATATCTCTTAGGAAGAAGCAGAGACCCTCTGGGTGTGAGTGCTTGCACTTTACAGGGAGTTTGGTTCCTTCCAATACATCTCGCTGGGCCCTGGGTGCTGGAGGACCTATCCCAACAGGAGACACAGAGCCCCCGTTCCTTTGCTACGCGCTGCATGGCTATAACTGGGATCAGACTCTAACAGCCCTCCCAGTGTGGGCAGAGCAACCTTGGGAGCAGGAGGATGTTCAGTTTTCGGTCTCAGACAATAGCCCAGGCAGCAATAACCTTACCCTTGGAGCTAAGAGTCTACATTTGACTTCCCCTTATGAACGTGGAAGCTTCCAGCTTCCTTCCCACCAGCCTCCCTCAAAGGAGGCATTTAGCATCCTTCCAATAAATGCTATGTTGTCCTTGGCTCTAAAAGATCTTCCTGATGTCAGTTCAGCTTGACAGATGGCTCTTATTTGCTCTACCCCCAGCTGAGTGCTGCAATAACTGAAGGCTTCAGAGGTCCAATACCCAGCTGAAAGCACTGGCAAATGGCTTCAACATTCCAGCTTCAACTGGCAAATGCAGGGAGCAGGGAACTGGATATTCAGTTCCTGGTTTCCTCTGGCTTAGAGTTTCCCTGTCATTTACCCTGCTGCACATCTAGAGTGTCTGCACTGATTTCAGCAGCGCTAGGCCAGATCTATGCTTGTGGGAGAGAAGAGCTTGTTCTTTGTTTCAGGGACACCTTGGCTTATGCATCATGAGCTCTTACACAGTACAAATCAGAGAAATTCCCTAATAGGCCTGCGTGCTGGGAGAAGCTCTTCCTCTTGCCACTTGTGGAAACATATTAAATCCATATATCATCTGTGTATAGTTTCCATAAACGCATATCCCCAGTGATGCTGAAGCCCATGGCCAAGTCTGCCCATGGAAGCGGAGGGGTGAGGTGATGAGCTCATGGTGTCAAGTGGAACAGGCTGTGACAGCACTTCCTTATGAGAAGGAAACTCTTACACACTGGACACGTTCCCTCCCTTGCTGCAGTGAATTTCTCTTTCACCTTCCATAAGCCTGGCTCAGAGAAGCTGTTTCATATTGTTCATATAAGAACCTAACCTGCTATGGCTCAAGGTGAGTTGCTTGCTTGGCACATTCAGGTCTTTGTGGCTGATTTTCTATCCAAGGAGTTCACAGTTAAATACTGCTGCAGATCCTGGTTCCTTTGACACAGACACTGGTCTCCGCATGCCCTTCATAGCCTTCAAGAGCTCTTCATGTCCTACTGGGCATCAGAGGTGATGAAGAACTCTCAAGCTGATGTTTATAACGAAGAGGAGGTTTTGTGCTAAGGAGAGTGAATGACTTAACCACTGGGAGGGCAGCAGGAGGGCTGTGTTAAAAACCCTGGTATCTCATCAGACCAAATACATATAAATACATCCGAAAGAAAGAAAAAGGGGAAAAGAAAGGGAACACGAAGATCATGTGGGTGAGACTGGAAGGGACCTCACGACTCTGCCCCTCAGCCCCAGGAGAAACTCCATGCCACACATGGACATGGATCCTGAGCCCTGGGGTGCTGAGCCTGGACTCCCAAAACCCTTTCGAGGTGTAGGAAAGCTGGTCCTTAGGTGCTCTGGCTGACTATGCAGCAAAGCCACTCAGGAGCAATGTGAGCAGTCGATAACAGGGGAAAGGGATAACAAATAAAATCCTAAATACTTGCAACCAAGAATACCTTTCTGTGATGGGGAACCCACCTGGAAGGGTGAAAGGGAGGCACATGAGCAGCATCAACACCCCTTAGGCATGTTATCAATAAGAGACAGGGAAGGCCTGTAGAAAGCCTCCTGTATTTTGCTCAGCTGCATGATTCCCCCTTGTGTCCATCTGTGTGTGTGTAGTTAGGATTCCAGCTCTGCATCAGCACCGTGTCCACTGCATGTTCCCAGCCCCGACACAAGGGTGGCCATGAAACTGTGTCTCTCCTGTTTCCCCCTTTGCCCGAACAGCTGCTTCCAGCCCTAGTGGGAAGGATAAGTCATGATGAACCACCCACAGAGACAGGGCATCTTCCTAGTGAGTCCATCAGCTTTGGATCCGGACCATTTAGTGATGACAGAGGAGCAGGGAAGCACAAACAAGCACTGTACCTTGTTGGGTACAAATATATGTTAGTGTCTTGTGAGGTACATCAGTACCAGGTTAATGTGATGGCTTTGAATCCTGGAGAAGATGCTGCAGGGAAATGAAACCCATAAATCCATACAGAGTTGGACTTTAAAATGAAGATGCATTTCCTTCTGTCCTCCTTCAGCTAAGCAGAGCTATGGGTGAGCTCTGCTCTCAGCTGGGAGCTCACAGGACAAAGCCCTGTGTGTGAGGGCTCAGAAGAGGCTGGCATTGCTTGGTAGCACCCTTTCCCCCCACCATCTGCGGGTGCAGCCCCTGCCTGGCACATCAGCCCTGCAGAAAGCAGCCTGGAGCAGCTGCCCTTGGGATCTGATCCGAGCATGAGGATATTAAGGATGTCTCTGTACCCTCTACAGGAAATTTAGGATCAAGCCAGTTCCACGTCAGAGCTACAGCACTGCTTGCAATGTGTTTGTGCACAGGACAGCCTTAGGGTACGGCCTGAACCATCCAACAGGAGCTCTGTTCCGCTGCACACAAGGGTGCTTGCAGGTGGATTCATTTCCCCTTTGTTATTAAAACTCTCTGTAAGGTACAATACCAAATTTAATCAATTCTTGTTTATTCAGAAGGCTGCTGCCAATAACTCTGAATTCCCTGTGCCGAAGCAGCAATGGGAATGGTTCACACCAATACTTGCACCATAAGTTCAGGAACACTGTCCTTGTCAAAGCAGTTGGATTAAATGACGGATGAGCAACAGGAACAGCAGCTCCTACCTGGTACTGGTACCCAGGCACCAAGCATCGCCCCCAGGCAAAGCCTTATTATCCTGCAGCATAATATCTCCTTTTCAGGAAACAGACCTTCCTCCTGGTTTTCCACAGTCCTCTCCGGAACTTCCAGCTCTTTTTCTCCTTTTAAGTCTTCAAGCTGAGAGATGCTGACAGCAGAGGTGCAGGGAGGAAACAGAAGGCCACAGCAGAAGGGAAGAATGGCAATGAACACGGCTGGCAGATGATCAGTTGCCATCTCTTTCCCTTTGATGGCTGTTTCACTGCTCATGGGCTGAGGCACGACATGAAGTCATCCTGTGCTTTGAAATGTGATGGCTCTTTACTGAAGGAACGAGCTGAAGGACTGCTTTAGTAGCCCTGTGGACCAGACCAGCTTGCTGATGCCTTCCCCAAATTTATCCCCTCCCGTGTGTGTCTTTCCCACCATATTCCAAGCACATCAAAGAGGAATACAGCTATCCCCCAGGATTTTGGCACTGTAGAGACTCAAATGCAGTGCAACCAGCTGTTAAAGCACCTTACGGAAGAGCATCACTTAGATCAAACCCACTCCTGTCACCCAGAGGTTGGGCCCAGGTAAAAGAGCCCTTATTTGGGCCTGGAGCTTTAGTTTTAATGAAGGACAAGCCAGAGACAGAGCATTTACCCTTTTAAAGGGTGGAATTTGTAAACACTGTGTGCAATAGCCTGCAAGATGCTTCAGGAAGCCATAAAGAGGCATGTGTCACCCTCATTGCAGTTTATGTTGCTTTTGCTAGGAGACAAACAGCTAATCCTCTGTGATCTATGTCCCAAAATGAAGTGGGAATGCAGAATACTGCCTTCACCATCCACTTCATCTGTCAGCTTCAGAGAACCTATAGAAAAGAAGCTTTTTCTTCCTATTGCTTCAAAGCATCTAAAGATATAACAGTAATCATGAAAGCTTCAGAAGAGACATCCTTTATGGAAGGACAGAAGTGTCTAGCTTAAAAGGAAACCAGCTCAAACCAATTACTCGCTGCACTTTTGTTTCCCTTCTCAAGCCAGGCAGTTCATTGCAGTGATATAATGGGCATTCCTGCTCTCCTGAATGGCATCAGAACAATTCAGTCAGCACTTGCACCCTGGAAAATCCTACAGGAAGGGAAAAGCATTCAAATGCAAACTCTACATTCTTTCATCCACTCAGGTTCTGGGATGGAACAATCATGTCCATTCCTCTTTGGTACATAGGAAAAGCAATCCTCAGAAAGAAAACAAGTTCCATTTTACCTTGCAGTGACATGTACTGTGGTGCAACAGACATCACTGATGCAGCCAGTGCTTTGAGACAGAACAGAAACTCCCTCTGTGGAGACTTCGCATGATCTTTATTTATACGTAACACTTAAAGAGGTTGTATTTGGGAGACAGGGAATAATAGCCAGTGGGAATACACAGCTTGCAGTGAACGGTAGCACAAAGACCCCATCAATTGAACACTACGGAGATGCATAGTGATTTGAAAGGGGAGAATCTCATGCATCAAGCTGCCACATCTTTTCCCTACTGGCCATACCTTCTCACTGTGCTTTCCACTCAGCTGCAATTCATGGGATGTCATATGGCAAAGGATCTGTGGTATCTCTTCAAGAGGTCACTGAAAGCAAGAGGGAGATCCAGCTGACTCAGCCAAACACCAGCTCAGGCCCTGTGGGAGCTGTGCAGAATCACGGGAGGGGACAGAGGCTGGGCTTCCCAGCAGATAGCAGCAGGTCCTCCAGATACCCAGCTTTGTCTGAGCACCAGCTCATTCATAGCATTCAGAACCCTTTCGGTTCTCTGCTCTTCAACCACAGCATTAACCCTGAATCTGGGTATCTGTGACCTTCAGAAGACAACGCTGTACACTGTCCTTCACAGGCTCTTAGTCCAGCTGTGGGAGAACGTTTTGTGCTCAGCAGCCACCATGAGTCTTCAGCTCCTCCTGCCAGGAATCCAACAACTGACTTGAACCTTCAGCCAGATTTAGCCCCAGACAAAACAACCCGACCACAGCCTAAAGGACACAGAGCTATGTGCTGGTGAACAGCCATCAGCCATCACCAGACAAGCATGCTTCAGCAGCTGGCAGGGAAGAGACCCAAAGAGCAGTATGTGTTTCCACAGCAAACCCAGTGACCTGACTCAGGAACAGTGAAAGGAGCATAAACACTGCTCTAGACTGTGGGAAAGAGGGATTGTGAAGCATGGGAAGAATATCTGATGTGGAGGGAAGTGGTGGGTCCCAAAAATCACAGCGGCAATGACCTACAGACACCTTTGCCAGAGGTTAGAAACATCAGCAGCCCAACACGTGGGAAAACCACAGTTGCTTCCTCTTGGCTGAATGCTTCCCCAAAGGCTGCCTTTCCCAAAGAGACCTCTCCAAGGCACGCAGCTGCTCCCACCACTGTTGAAAACTATGCACGTGTACCCTACATCCCATGTGAGGCAGAACACGCTGTGTGCTCTGAAGGTAACCTGCACTGGGAGCAGTCCCTGTTCTTTTCAGGGCTGAATGTTGTTTTCACCATTAAGAGCTTGTGTTTTCCATGTTTCCCTCATGATGGTCCGTTTGTAAGTACCCACTGTCTGTAAGTACCCACTTACAAAGCTGTAGGAGATGGCTCATGGGAAGATCTCCCTTCCTCTCACATCTACACAGCCCTCATCTGCAGAGACCTCAGGGTGGTGGTTGTGGGAAGTGATGGTGGGGACGGACAGGGCAGGGAGAAGAGTGTGCTGGCTATGGCAGAAACTCTGGTGCTGCAAACTCATACCCAGGCCTTGACTTGAGTGTTCCAGCCCCTGGCACAGCTGCACAGGCCTCCCTCCTCGTACCAGCACCACTTCACTCCCTTGTACACAGCCCGGCTGTATGGCTGGAAGCACAGGAAGAGATGGAGGTGCCTTGCCAGGCTGCAGTAGATAGCCATGGCCACCACAATGAGAGGGGACATGATGACAAAGCCAAGGATGATGAGGGCAGAAGAGCTGTTGTCATCCAAGAAGCTTTTGCAGTACTGGGCAGCTGAATGCAGAACCTGTGGGAAGAGACAGAGCTTATCACAGACCTGGTGGTGGATAGGAGAAGTGACCAAAGCACCACTGAGCTTCTTGAGCCTTCACACATCTCTTCCCTCTGAGCTGAGCTTTTCAGGCTGCACTATGTGACTGACAACACATTTTAATCAAGCTTTCAATTATCAGCATCACTGCGAGATAAGAGCATTTCACACTGATCCTAAAACAGGAAACACTTTATTAAGTCATCAGAACAGCACAGCTTAGCATTTGATAGGCAAAAACCAAGTAAAGAAGCCTCCTGCTGCTACATCGATGTGGGTGGCACAACACACTGCCAATGGTAACCAAATAAATAAGAGAGAGCAAGATGGAACATTGTGCAGACAGAGGTTGGTCACTCCATAGCTGCCTGCCCTGGCACAGACCCGTCTGTGTAGTGTCTCCTGTGCACACACTGTACTCATTCCTGCATCCAAGCATCTCCTTGTGCTGCAAGTGCAGGAAAACCCCTTCACCCCATGGTGCTGCAAAGCACCCAGCACACTAAATGGTCCTCACTGTGGTATTTAAAGCCCTCCTTTCATCCTGGCAGCTGATCTGAGTGAAGCCACTCTGTGGTTCTGCATTAACAAATGCCACAGGCAGCCTCCATGGCCCCAAGCTTTCCTTCTTCAGATTCTTTCAGCAGTACAGCAAACACAACCCATCATGCTAAAAACATCCATCTAATGGATGTGCAGTGCAGAAAGGAGCCTCTGGTTACCACAAAGGCATTGAAAAGCAGGAGCCTAAAGGACTGCTCTTGTGAAAGCCACATGCCTATTGAAGCAAAGGCTGTGTTAAGGCTCCTTACAGCAACACGGCTGCTTTCACCTCTTGGCTGCACTCAAACCCCTTTTGCATCCTCTCAGAACCTTTGCCCAGAGAGCACTTTTTGTTGAAGGAGAAGCCGAGGTTTCCCAAGGCAAGGCTCATGCAGAGGAAGGCTGGAAGGGGTGATTCTGGAGGCAGGCCTCATACTTGTCCCCATTTTAGCTCCAATTTGAAGTCCGTATTTATGACTTTCAAAGAGCAGTTTCAGATCATGGGAAAAACTGATTTAAGGGCTTCATAGGCAACGTCCTATTAAACCTTCCCTAAAACCCCTCATATCTATCAGGATCTGCATCCACACTATACGGAGGCAGAGCAGGCATTTACCAAGGCAGTTACACACCCAAAGAGAATGTATTAGGTTATTTCTTGTTATTTCTTCCTCGTCACTAAACCAAAAGTCATTCTGCAGACTTGCCCTTTTGTATGGGAAAGTTCTAGCACCTATGGACTGTAAAAGGTGTGTTGCAACCCACACTGAAGAAGGGTTGTGTGAGGGGTAGATCAGGACCCCTCTGATACACTTTTGCTCTCTGTAGGTCCTGCAGAACCTCCCTCTTTAACCTGTGAGCATCACGCTCACTTGCACCCTCTAGTATAATGTTTCCAGAAGGTGCCAGAGCCACAGTGGGAACTGCCTGGCTCAGGAGCACATGATTTCTCTCTGAATTATGCTTCCCTCCAAGTATCAGCAGCACTGCCCTGTTCTACAAACAATTACCATGACAAATGTCTCCCTTTTCATTAGTTCGCAGGATCAGGGAAAGCTTTTCAGTAGCAGCAGCTATGAACTGCCATCATTTCAGGGCAACCAAACTCAAAGCCAAACTTCTCAGGCCAGCAAATGTATCAGTACTGAGAAAACAGCAACAGCACAGGCCCTTTGTCAAGACCTTTGAGACAGGGAGCTTGGGTGTCAGATAGAAAGCACAGATTGCATTAAAAGGAAGGGGAAAGCTTCTTGCTTCAGTGTTTCCACTTTCCTTTAGTTCAGAGCCTGTGGAATGAGGAGACCAAAAGTATCTGTATTTTAGGTCCATTCTTCCCGCTGGGAGAAGGTGCTGCAGTGTGGGTTTTCTTCCCCAAAGTAGGAAATAAAAGAGCTCTTCTAAGTTAGGATAAGCAGCAGGAGGAGTCAGATGGAGCTGGTCCGATAGCTCCCGTCTGTGGGGAAATCAGGACTGCTTTTTCACATCCACACTTGGTCGAGTAATTCCAAATACATTTATAGAAATATAGCAAGGATAAAATGGTAAGTACTGAAACATGAAATCCAGAGGACAGCAGAAAACCTGGAATAAACATTCCTGACAAAGTAGGCTCATTTGCTGGGGTGAGAAACTGTACAGCACGTTTGGGAACACATATGAAGGGTAGATTGGCATAAGCAGGGGATTATATGTTCCGTTAGACTTTCCTGGTTCTGTAATGAGTCATTAGCAGATCAAATACGACGCTCGAGAGGGCTTACTTAAAGGAAAGCAACAAACCCTATGAGAGCCCATGTAGGGCTTGTGTGAATTATGGAGGAGTTCAGGTTGGCAGCTCTCAGTAACAGAGGTCAGAGAAAAGAGAGAAATATTGTGACATTAAATGACAACAGCAGCTCTGTCACACCAGGGAGTGTCACATGGGAATACAACTTCATTGTCTACTCAAGCTTCTATTTCCCACTATACTGGAAGGGAGGGGTAAAAATCCTTCCTGACAGCCTTCAGGGGTGCCCACAAGGTTGGCATCTCATGTAAGCTGGCTGTGCAATGGTGCAGCTTTATCTCTGATCACTTAACACTTAAACAAGCGTACCCAGTGCATGTGCAGGGGATCAGGACCAAGGGGTCCCACGCTCCCCAAGGAGCTGAGCAGTCACAGGCAGCTTCTATCCCTGTTCTCCTTCCTTTTCCTGTGAGAGCCTTTCTGTGCTATCCCATTGACACTGAATATATGGGTGCCAACCAGCACTTAATTAGTCCAGAAACCATAAAGCCTGTCCTTCCCTAGACAAATGCACATTGCCTGTAGCTGTGACACAGGCATCAAGCAGGAGAGACCACTCGTTCACACCACCAAGAACCTGCAGGTCCGCATGAGCCACCATAAACCTGTTCTTGTGAGCCCACCCATAAAACCCTTATGGATGGTCCTGCCTTGGAAGTGGCTGTTTGCAGCCAAATGGAGCAAGGCTTACTTACTTGAGAGTGGCATTGGAAGCCAAAGTAAACCACCACAATGGTAGGGAGCAGCACAATGGTGAAAATCACAAACATCAGGAGCAGATTCATGAGAAAGACCAAGAGGTTCATGGTGGCAACCAGCAGGGTCCAGGCCAAGCAGCACCAGGTGCTCCGTCTCTCCCTGGGAAGGAGCTGGTCATCCATGTCATATGGTGGGAGGCTTGGAAGCATCCGAGACTTCTCGGAGAGGTTTCCTGCTCCAAAGTCCTCGGTGTCGTGGCCAGACATTCTTCAAGAAGATCACTGATGAACCCACACTCTTATCCAAAAGGGTTTCTTTGCTTCTGGCCACAGACTTGGGAAGGAATTTGCAGAGGCTTTTCCTACCTCTTCCACAAAGGGACAAGAATACTTAACCAGAGATCATAACGGAGCAAGGAGGGAAAGGCCTTTTTGGGCACCTGCTTTCCCAGCACAGGTTGTTTCCTTTCTGAATGCTCTCCAGCAGTGTCCCAGCCTCAGTTTCAGAGCAGATGTGGCTGCTAGAGGTTTGGTGACTGCTATTATTTTGCTTTTGAATCCACAGTACTACTGAATTTGCTCTTCTTCTTAGGATTATGATCCCAAGAGGTCCCAGACAGTTGTTGTCTTAGCTTTGATAGGTTTCTTGCTTCCAGAGAGTGCCCAGCCTTAGTATCTTCCTCCACCTTTGAGCACAGCTGTTTGCTAAGAATATCAGGCTTAGGCACTTTCAGACTGTTCTTGGACTTCAAATCATCTTTCCATGCTCTTCACCCTGTCCCCAAGTAAATATTCCTTCATCATCCAGATGAAGTGACCAGTGAAGATAAGCAGCTGTTCTTCCACACTTTGCCTTGCTGGAGTCCTCGTCCACACCTTGCAGACCTAGAAGCAAAGACTGGCGCGTGTGTGGTTTCAGTGCTCTCAGCTGCCTGCAGTCACAGCGCTCAGACACGAGCAGTCTCTTCCTCTCTGAGCTGGCTCTGAGCTTCGCAACACTGCTTGTTTACAGAGGAGATCCTGAAGCTGCTTTCTGTGCTAGCCAATCCTTTACATCTGTCTCACTGCTGGAGTGATTTAGTAACAGTGCTCAAGAGCCACTCTCCAACCATACATTCCCAGGTCAAGATGGTCCCTTTTCAGTTGTAATCATTCAGCCTCTGATTAATTTTCTAGTTTCTCTCCGGAGAATCCTCAGAGCAATGGATACTAAGCACAATATACCTCAGAAATCTGCTCTCTGCACTCATCATTGTTATTGTCTGCAGAACAAATGAGTATTCTGGTAGTGAAGGCACAGCAATTACTAATTATTTAATCTGCCTCATGAGCAATATTAGTGAAGAATTTCAGTAATACCGGCACATTTATGTAGCCCTTTAGCTGCATTCATCCATGCATGATCATAGTACTGCAGGAGGGAGAAAACTTCTGTATCTCCAGAGGAAACTGAGGCAGCTCGGGTCTTACTGAAGGTAGAGCTCATCTATGGCACAAGTCAGGGAAGGAATCCAGAGTCCTGTGTCCCAGTGTGATGCTCAGAAAATTCTGCCCTGGAAAAAGGTCATCAGAAAAACAAGGTTCACGCAATGCTAAGTGAAAGATGATTTTATAACACAGATGAGTGCTAGCTTTCCTTTATTAGGCTGTTTACAGTTGTACATTTTGGGTGCCCATCTCCTTGCTGCTTTGGGGGTTTTGGTATGTGTATCTGCCTTATTTACAGCTGGCCCATTAGAAGAGCTCTAGCATATGATAACTTAGGGCTAGAGGATCTCTGGGCAGCTGTATCCAAACACACCATGGCTTAACAACAGCCTCTGACAAAGCCATTTCAGTAGTAGAGGGTGATGAGAGCAACACAAAATGCAGGCTCAATATTCACTGCTCATGGGTGAAGAGAGTCCTGAACTATCTGAACCTGCCTCAGCAGAGAGAAGTGAAACCAGAAGCACAGAACTGCATAGAAAGGGTTGAAGAAGATGTGGCCTAAGCTGAATTTCCCTGTGGAATACTGCCCTGAAGAGGCCTATTTCCTTCCACTGAAAGATTATTCTTGCATTTGGTTACTCCACCTGGCTGGAGTGCTAAAGAACATCTTGTGTAACACAGTGTACTGCACACTCTAATCACAGGGAATAATGGTTTTCCTTGTGCTTCAACCTGAAAAATGTACCTGAAAATTACTTCTTTCAACTGATTATAAATCTATTTACTGCAGCTCTGCTTTGTAATAGCTGTGTCCCACACCTGAAAGTGTTCCTCTACTTTCTCATTTTCAGATGCCAAGCACTGCAGCAGGGTTTTTGTGTACTAACTAATCCCAAGGCTTACAATTGATTTCAAAAGCCCTTCAGCTGGCAGCTCCATTTGGGTTTTAACAAGACTGCAAACCCCAGGAGCAGCTCTCCTTGGACAGGTGCGTTCCTGGGAGAAGGAGAACAGGGCGAACAAGGGAACAAGGGGAACAGCCTGTGAAAATGGTTTAGGAATACATGCATGAGAGAGAGAGATCTAAAAAGGCAGAGGGGAACAACCTCATCAGAGGATGCAAGTCCATTTTCGTCTTGTTCCACTCATTTTCTTCAGTGCACTCTCGGGCTGAATGGCTCCTAGGGGAGAATGCAGGGTAGCAGCTTTCTGTCAAGCTGCAAAATCTCTTCATAGATCTATCCAGACATCCAGAGGGAAATCACAATTGAATCTGTCCTCCTTTCAGTTGCTGCCCAGCCCAGACACAGTTGTTAATAAAGCTCTGAATCCGCGCAGGAAAGCAGATGGTGCTGGAAGTAATAAATGTGACAAATGGCAGGGAGGCTTCTAAAGAGTCTCAGTATTTACCCTGCCAATCTCACAACCATTGATTTAAGTATGTTATGTTTTTCAAGCTTGATTTATGTCTGCTCAGTGAGGAAAGGACAACACAGACGCAAAGCAAAACCATAGGAGGTAGAATCAAAGTTAAACTCTATTAAGATGGCTATGTTGGTGCTGGGCAACTGAAAATTCTACCCCAAAATCACTTCACTGTGTTGTTCTGGGGCAGCACAGAGCTTCTATAGCTCCACAGAGAGCAGAGTTGACTGCTCTGTGCAGCTTGCCATTCTGCATGTCTTAGCATAACACTGTGTTTCTATCAGAGCCCAGCAGAAGGAACACCTCTAGACTGAATTCAGCGCTGGCATTTAACCTGCACAAGCCTGATGCAGATGGAGCCAATCCTGAGGATTCTCTAAGCCTGATTCTCAGACCCTGAAGGGCAAAGAACAACCCAGACTCCTTCCTCCTGGCTGTGTTTTGCCTGCCTGCTCCCACAAAGGAGCTGTGTCAGTCAGCTCTGTGGAGTGCAGCTTCCCTTTGAGAGTCCAAAGTGGTGAAAAGGAGGGATGAAATGTGTGCAGATGACACTTCCATCCCCTCATCTGTGCTTCCCCTGACCAAAACCATTCTTCAGCACTAAACTCCCACTAAAACAGGCAAACAACCCAATAAACCATCAATAACTGCTACTGAAACCAGCCTGGAATAACCAGGCTGATGAAGTCACATGGATCTGAGGAATGTTTTACATTGGCTTTGAGCATTTTCCTACCATTCTGATTCTTTGCAGATCCATTGCGCTCTGTTGCATGATGTCCATTACAAGCTCTGCCAGTCCCACAGGCTTCCTGCTGATTCGTGTGACCATTCCAGCTTACAGATAAATGCTCCAGCTAAGGAAGAGGGTCAGGAAAAGGAAAATGAAACAGTTTGGTACTTGTTGAACCAAGAAAACATTGAGCCTGTGTTCCTTCCTCTTCCACACAGCTTTTACATCTGGAAACAGGCAGAAATCTGGGGTTTGTCTGCAAATATCAGTATAAAACCAAACTGTGTGCCCAAATGAACAGGAATTCCAGTTTAGCAGCAAAACCTTTGACAATAATATTAGGTTTAGAATAATACTTGTTTGTATGTTATTAACAACAGTGAAAAGCATAAAACCATGCTCATGAAGGCGGATATTCAGGTATCTGTAAGTGTTGATAGTTTGAGTTGCTAAAGAAGCTATAAATAATGCTTAACTCTTCAGTAGCACTTGCATCTCTAAAAGGACGAAGGATAGCCTGGACGCACTATTTTACCCTTCACGGAAAACCACTGTTTCCTTTTCCTTTGGAAGAAGCCCACACATTCTAATGATCCTAACAACCAAGTAAGGTTGGTTTCAAACCTCAGCAAGAAAGATCCCCTAAGCCTCTAATTGTGTGAAATTCCTACATCCTTTACAATCCCCTGCCCAAAAGTGGGAAAGACATCTTGAGGACGGAGGAGTTACGGAGCAATAGCTAACAGGAGCACTATTGCTCTGAGATGCTGAACTAGCGATGGTTAAAGATGATCAGGCAAATTCTTTGGTTCTCTGATGCCAGGACACTGGCTGCTAAGAAATCACTGTCCTCTGTCTGCAATGACAGCACCATCTTGTGGTGTGCTGCAAGCCATAGAATCCCATTTCACATCTCATAACCTGCAAACAGAAGGATGCTGTAAGACCCAGTATGGAATTCTTCCGTCACTGAAAACAGCACAAAAGCTTTTCATGCTGCTCTAGCATTGCTGCTTTAAGCTGAATGAATTATGATTTTCTTGTGGTTAACATCGTGTCTTCTATCCACAGAACCCCAGCCTGGTTTGTGTCGGACGGGACCTTCAGGCTCACCCAGCTCCAACCCCTTCCACTGGAGCAGCTTGCTCCAAGCCCCTGTGTCCAACCTGGCCTTGAACACTGCCAGGGAT
>JAVHNF010008331.1:0-12381 GCA_034783455.1 Micropsitta finschii | reverse complement strand
TCAGCATTAAATAGATGAATGTTACACCTGATAACTCTTATGACTCAAGCCCTATAGGCTGCACTTTTCCCTTGCTCTGCTGCAATAGAAACTATTTTTTAGGCAAGGGCAAGACTGAGAACTCTTGGAATTTGGGAAGATTTCTCAATGCTTCTAGAGGAGGAAAAGTGCAGATCCATGCTACATGAGAAAAGAGAAATGCTTTCTCTCTTCCACTCCCCATTCCATCATGGGGCTCTTCACACCTAAATCATGCCCACAAAAATGGAAAGTGCTGATCTCCTCAGCTCATGAGTGAGTCCACTGGAGTAGGCAACTTCAGCAGCCTATGCCCTCGTCTGCCTCTGCTCTGCAGGTGAAGAATCTGGTTATTCTCATTTCTGGGACTTGTCCTACCTTTGTATTGTTCCTGACCTTTAAACTGCAATTACCAAACCCAAGTCACTCTGCACCATTTGCTGGATGCTTCTCCCCTGTCAAATTGTGGATGTTCCACCCATTACAGGGGTTCAAAGACTGTACAATCCTGCCCATAGACTAAGGCTTAGCCTGGGACTCTTTGAAGGCAGAAAATGCATTTGTTGTATGAGCTGAAAAAGAGATTCCCTCTAATCCAGTAACAACTATAGGAAGGTTTTTCTCAGCTTGAAATTGCCCATTTTACACAGGCATATGAAACAGGTAACAAATGGATCTGAAAATGGGTCATGGAGGATTCTGTGTTACATGCCATCTGTGTCAGGGATGTGCATCCATGGGGATCCAGTGCTTGCCATATGATATCTTCTTCTTGATACCGCTTTATAAAAACTGAGGGGGTTGAATTTTCAGGGCTAATATTTAGCATACTCCATGACTGCAACAGGAAGCAGGTTTATTAGGAGGTTGTGGGCTGAACTTGAAATACTATATCCCCATTGAAATAGAGAGATAATCCTAAGGATATTGGATTTTTTTGTCTCCTTAGGATCACAGGACAACGGTACTAAGGCCAAGAAGTTTTCCTCTCCTGCCTGTACTACTTCTGATTCTTGGCCATAGTCGAAAGTGAAAGCAAAACCACAGAAACTTTCACTGGGCTTCAGGAAGAATTCACCAAAGAGAAACTTCCTGCAGCCTGCATAGACCTGAAAGCTATTTGGTAACAATCAAAATGGATGATAATTAGGACTCTTCCAGCCCAGTGCAGTCTTTCACTGCAATGCTGCTCCTGGTAATTCCAAAGTTCAATTCCTACTTGCCTAAACAGAATGATGCCTGCACTTGAAGGGGCTATGGACTATATGGATTGCTCTCCATCTCTCCAAACCTCTTCCATTGCAAATGGCACACTGGATTAAAGATGCCAAACTTGATTCCAGGTTTTGCAACACTCCTTCATTTAAGATGGCAATTTTCTTTAACAGCTACCAGAACCTGGTGGCTGGCTCCTTGTTTGTTGTTGTTTGTTTTGCTTTTAACCATATGAACATCATCTTTATCAGCTGAAAATTATATGCATGGCAGATTGAGAGTTTCATCCTGGGGCTACTTAAGTGAATTGCAGAACCAGTCAGTAACTGACTACAAGCAGAAATCAATTGTACCAGTTACCAAACGACTTAGTTTAACTGTAGAATTATTTGTTCAGACAGCAAGAAACTATTTACATGTGCTACTTTTGAAATTTACCTCTAGCTATGACCATATGGTAATTTAACTTTTAAATTGTATTTACTGCATTCTTATACTTTAATCAGTCAGTGCAAAGCTAAACTCTTCAGAACCCCACGTTTAAGCTTGAAACTCAAAACTTCTGCAGTTTCTTTCTGCCTTTGAGCGGTTGCCACCTTCAGATAATAACAGATCAATCAGTGCTCAGCCCTTTGAAGTGTAACGGTTCAAACGTGTCTACTGCCTTCCATACCCTGCCGTATGTTTTACTCCAAGCTGAGGCTAAACTTTCCTACTTCAGAAGTAACGAGCTCTGCTCAATTAGCAGAGCAAGGTTTTTTTTCTGGGTGTCACACAGAATTAGTTTCAAGATCTCTATTTCTAACAGGCATTTGTTAATCTTTTTGTATAGCTCGCACGAAACTTGTGATTCAAATACAAGTAGGCAGTCAAATAGCTGGACTGCTTCAGCTACACATGATTCTAGAACTCAGCTAAGCTTTCAGAGAAGCAATTTGATTTTACATTTCAGAAGTGATGACATGGCTACTTCATGTAGAAAAGGAATCAAGGCTTGCAGGAGGAGGAAATACTTCTAATTAGACCAGATACCTTTGGAAGTGGCAAAGCAGCTTTGGAGCAAACCATCCCATCACTGGATTCTCATTTTTAACTCTCTCTTTCCTCTTCCTCTGTGCATATGCCTGTATATATATTAAGACCCAATACACAGTGGTGTTCAATATGTGTTCTTCCACTCTCTGAATTATGACTTTTTTTCTCTTAGTGTCTTTATAGGTGGTCAGGACTTCTAGCAATAAAAACATCTTGAATTTAGTCTGTGACGGTGACTGCTGCATGATGAGGTAATGTTTCCCTTTGTGAGTGAAAAGGAGAAGATTATGTGCTTGTATTTTAGCAGGTCTTGGTGTGAAGAAGGGGAGGATTTCCTCCATGGCTGATTGGAGCATTGCTTTGTCTCTTTCAGATTTTTGCTTGAGGGGAGAAAGGAAAGATCTGGTCTATCCTGGAGAACTGAGAATAGATTTTCTTCTAAGAGAAACTTGACAAATCAGTGTTAACTGCTTTGTGCATAACATTTCAATAAATGCATAAGAAAATAGATTAAAAAATAAATAAGTTTTTTCTTCCCTGCAAACTCTAGGTTTCTGTACCAGACAAAAGCAAATGACCAGTGTTTGTGTCCTCCCAAGAATGAGGGCAGGAGTCCTGAATGGATCAGCACTGCCATCTCTTTCCAGGCTTTTTGGTGTTATTCAAGCAGGGTGGGTTATGAAAGCAAACAGGAAATTGTAGATCTGTATAGGAAGCAATATTATTTCTTCCATAGAGGGTGTCTGTTGTACTACGTGATATGGCTGCATGCATTACTGTCATAAGATACTGACAGGAAATCCCTTAATGAGAAAATGACTTTTTATCACCTCTTCATCATTAACCATTTTGTAACTCTGCATTTTTTGTCAGCTTCATGTGGTGAGTTAGTTAAGCTCAAAGGGATGAACAGCGGGACTTGTGCCACAGCAGGAACATGTACCAGAGTCCTGGGTAACGTACAGAGACATGTCCCCTGCCCCAACATTGGGTTGCCTTATGGCAGCCACGAACCCTGTTTCATGGCAGGAATGGGTTATCAGCAGGATGCCCACAACCTGTGAGGAAGGAGAAGGATGGAAGGCTGAAAGACATCAGTGAGAAAGGCTGTGAGGACCCTGGTCTACAGCAGGTGGGCCCGTAGCATAGGCATTGTGTACCTGGGCTGCTGGGTGCATTGGGTACACTGTGCTCACCTCAGCAGTGCTGCTGAACAGCTGTTTTGGCTGCCTAGCTGACCTATGTGTGGTACATCTGCCTCAGAGAAGACCCTCAGCTGCCCATTTTAGAACTACAGGGGATCGCAGATTTTGTTTGGTGGAGTAATGAAGGGTTTCAAACACTACCTGTAGTCTACTGCAAGGCAATTCCAATGTTTAAATCTTACACATGCTTGTTTTGCTTTCATCAGCGTTAAGAGTCCATCCTTCCACTAACTGTCACCATTTTAATTTATATTGACAAAAAGTCACAATTCCACCTTTCATGCATGTCTGCAATAATGACTTTGTTTCCAGGGCTGCTGGGCTTCAGTACTTCAGTGCCTCCGTGTACCAGGCTGGTTTTCTGTGCACATGCATAGATGTTGGACTCTGGCTTTAAATGCCCAAACTTCGAAGCTCTGGTGAAAATGAATACCAGCACACCACCACAGTCTCCCATGCTGAGGAAAGCTTACAGGCAGCCGACTGCCAAAATGTCATCAGCCACTTAAGGGAAAGTTAGAGTTGATGACCCTGCTGCTGGTGGAGTTTCCTTCTGTCCCGGATATAAACATGATGTCCTAGTTGGAGCTGAGTGTTATTTTTAGCTATGACCAAAGTGCATCTGAAAAGCCAGTTCTGTTGCTCTTGGAAAATACCAGATCAGTCCAAGTGCCAAATATGCTGGGGAAATGCATTCCTGGAGAGGGCTCACCCTGGACAGTCTGCATGAACTCTTCATGGCTTCTACTTCCCTCTTTTTCCCACACACAGGCAGGCGAGCTCACACGCACAGTGACAGCAGCTTGGAACTACACAGGAGGGTGGTGAACCATGTTCAGTGTATCTTTGTTCAAGAACAAATTCAAAGTATGTCCAGTATGTTCACTCACCTAATCGAATCTAAGCTTCTTTGCCAAGCAGTGTTATTGCTTTGGTCATAAGCAGGAAGTTTTATTTAAATGGCAAGAAAACATTAATAGAGCCCTTGTTTTTCTGTTTTCTGAAAAAGCCATGGTCACATAACTTTTATACATGGCTGAATATCTGATCTGAACAT
Organism: Micropsitta finschii; assembly: GCA_034783455.1. Lineage (NCBI taxonomy): Eukaryota > Metazoa > Chordata > Aves > Psittaciformes > Psittacidae > Micropsitta > Micropsitta finschii. Next base: position 7,851 of record JAVHNF010008331.1, on the reverse strand, counting down.
AGCCTTGCCTTAAGCAAAACTTACCGGGAGTTGTCACTAATATAAGAAAGGTCGTGTATGGGAGGGGATGGACAAACTGCAGACATCAGAATAATCCTTTGGAGAAGGCAGCTCTCAGGTGATTTTGGAAGAGGGACAGCTGGTGGACCAAAGCAGAGAAAACAGGTCCATAGCACCAACAGACTTCCCCCCGCAGGACGTAGTGGGGACTGCTTGGCACAGATGATGCTGCAGCCTGGATGCATGATGTAGTAGTAACAGTTTTGGGTTTTGTGCCCTGCCAGCGGTCAAGCTCGAAAAAAGACAAGTGTCATTTGTTTTATAGATAGAGAAATTAAGGCATGGGGAGAGGAATCCAGGTCACCAGCCAACCTGAGTTTCCCCCACCTGTTACAGACAGACACTATTAGGTGGATAAAGGTACACTAGGAGAGCAGCAAGGTGTATGGTATGTTTTTACGTTGCAGTTTATTTCCCCATCTAAACTGCATGCTAAACAAATTAATTTACCAGCTGCAGTAAGTGTGCAATGTTACTCTCTGCTGCCTATACTGATATAAATGTCCACATGTAACTAATTTACAGCCAGTGTCTGCTGCTCATTCCAGACACGTTTTGCTCTTAGGAGGGGAGGCTGTGAGTAGGAGATTCACCTCCAGCTCTGCTTGTGAATAGTGAACAGCCCAGCTACTCACAGAGACCCAGCTCATCTTCAGTGGGAGCCCTGCAACAGGCAGCAGAGTCAGTGCAGAGCTGAGTTCCACAGCCAGACAGACCCTGGTGCAGTGCCCTGCCCTCTCCCAAGCAGCATTCCTAACCTTCCTGCAGAGACTCATTCTCTTTAAGAGCAGAGGTCAAAGAAGCTCCAAAGTGTTATGGACAAGTGTTCACATCAATGTAAATGGCTATAAATGTGTCAGATGATTATGCTTTAAAAATCATTTTAACCCCATGTGTAGAGATGCTGCAGAAGTAGTAGATCCAGCTGGGGAGTTATAAAACCAGATGTTACTCTGGAAGTGAACGTAAATAACCAACCTTCTGGTGGATTCCTGAGATAAGGAATGAACTCACTGTGGAAGATGTACCAAGAAATTCCTCCCAGTCCACTACAAGCTCAAAGGAAAGATCATCAGGCAGCACTTTTAATTTTGTAATCTAGATTCGCAAGTGTCTGACATTTTTTCATTTGCATAATTAGTAAAGGTAATTTCAGTGTGCACCTGTAAAATATCTTTGCCAAGCTGAAAAGGCTTAAGTTGTATCTCAGTAGAACAGCAGATGCTCTATCCAAATATTGTCCCACCAGCATACAGCATATGGAATATAGTAACACTGATGTTTCAGGTTTTGTTACTGGCAAACATCTGCACTGCATATGGAAGTTTACTTAAAAAAAAATAAAATAAAAAATTCAAAGACCTGATCCCTCCTTTCTATAATACACCCCAGTTTCACTGAAGTAACTCTCACCATCCGAGCATCAGACTCCACATGTTCATGTGTTCACGCCTGTGGATATGGGTCTCCAAAAGCATAACAAGGAATGGCTTGTACCTAAATGCCTCTATCTTAGAGAACATCCTCCCAGATTCTTTCACTACAGGACTAGGGGGGACCACTAGGTTCATTGTGTTTGACTTAGTGAAAACACAAGAAGTTCACAGAAATTGGATTAAACCAGCATTTTAGAAAGCTCTTTAATCTTATGTTAAAGACTCCAGGCAACTACAAATCCACTTCTCCCCCTAAAGCTGGCCTAACACAAATAAATTGGCTTGTGTTTCAAAGCTCTCACTTTAATTTCCACTCAACTGATTCTTATTGTGGTTTTGACTTAAAAATTTGGTAGTTGCCCCCAGTGTTATTCTTTTTCTGGCAGATCTCCCTTCTTGAGTCTTGGGTCAAAGGGAAATGGAACAGAGTATCCCATTCCTTTACCTCTTCCCATCTCACCTCACTTTTCCCAGTACTAGCAGAGGATGGCCTTACTAATTAAGAGTATCTCAATTTCTTAAACAGATCTTCAGTCATGTAGACTCTTGCTCCTTAGAGGCCCCCACAGCAGCATACTGCACCAAGGTGGTGACTCAAGGGTTTAAACAAATAGCTTGAACTCAGCAATCCCCAATTTAATGACTCACAGTCATGGTTTCTGGATATGAATAAAGTACTGTCTCTGCAGAACAATGTTGCTGAGACACCCTGGCTTAGAAAAAGGTGAAAAAATTAAATGTTTACTCAATAATTCTTGTCTGTTGTAAAAGCCTGGAGGAGTTTTTCCTCCCTTAAGAAATGGAATGAAATAATAGGATCAGAAATCTGTGCAACAAGACACCTGGTATAGTCCAAATATTAATACATAGAAATCTGGGCTGCTACAACCAAACTTTATTTATCATTCTTTTATACTTGAGCACAAATAATTCTACTAGATAGCATCCAGGTGGTGAAGGAGGTGAGTCCATGACTTAGAAACCTCACTAGGCAGGCTAATCCACAGCAAGATACAGATAATAAAGAAGCAGCATAATTTGTACACAAGATTAACATATTAGCACTGCAGAACTGGATATTTAAACAGGACTTGAAGCAGCAGAACTGAAATTGGAGACCAAGCTTTGTGGGCACAACCAGGGTGAGAGCTCTGCACAGATGCTCTCCAACCTTCCAGTATATTCAGCACAATTTCCCCCTGAAATCTCCCTAGACAGCTTACACTACAATTTTGGCAATACAAAAAAAAAATGGAAACTGAGCTATTATCTTGTGGTAATAAGTCCCACAAGCTAACAAACCATTACCAATTACAGCAATCTGTCTGTGCTTAATGCTTTTCCATTTCAAGTTGTTTCTTGTTCTGGTATCATGGGAGGAAGGGAAAAACATAAATACCCAGAAGGCCTCTGCTATAACTTGCCCTTCAAGAATTTGTTCTCTTGATCTTCTCAGTACTATGTTCCATTTATCTCTCAAAACTCCTTTTAAATGGAAACCAAGCTACGCCTTCCCTATTTTCATCACCATTCTCTGGACTTTTCTGATTAGGTGAACAGAGCTCAGTATTGCTCAATAGCAGCAGAGTAGGCTGTATATCAATGGGAACAGGTGAAGAGAGACACAACATTTAAGATGATCTTTTCTCAGAAAAACCTCTGTGGAAAACATAATGTTTTATTTTAGCTATTTTCTTTGCAGTGAGAGCCAGCTGAAAAACATTTATCCCAGGTTCCCTTGGTAGCGCTTTTTATTAAAGACAATAGATACAATATGAAAATAAAACAAGCAAAATTCTGAGCAATGCACAGGGAAGCACTGTGACTGAGTTGAAGGGGGTTTAGAAATATCTTCCACTTACACACTTCTATTGCAGATTTCAGTCTTCACATGAAACAGTCACTTTCTCCAGTAACCAGCACCTTTGTGGAAAGGTCAGCCATGTGGGAAAGGAAAAGCACTTCACATTTATTTCACTATTGAAGGTAGAAAAGTTCAAAAAAGCCAGTTTTCTCAGTTTATATGCAAAAGTCCTTCGATCCAGGGCCAGGTACCTCCACTAGTTCACATAAACAATGCACTCCTTTCCCTCAATATTAAACCCTAGTACAAGGTCATCCTGACAGAAAGAAACCAGTCCCTTTTCCTCCCTGAACAGATAGATCTGAAGAACTGCTTTTCATTTCCAGGAGTAAGAGAGACACAGCAGTAGAACTGAGAACAAGTGCCCATGACTACTGGACAGACAGAACTGTGGCATTCCTCTCTCCTACAGGAGGACCAAACCAGAAACACTCTGTTAGCACAAGAGACAAGTTCCCATCCTACTGGCAAGGAGGATCTTTCCTGCTTTTGCAGCAACAGCAAAATCCTGAATATCCTCAGTAATTGTAGAACCATAGAATAGAAGGGTTGGAAGGACCTTAAGAAGGTTGAATAGAATAGAGGGTTGGAAAGGACCTTAAGATCATCTAGTTCCAACCCCCCTGCCATGGGCAGGAATACCATACACTAAACCATGTCACCCAAGGCTCTGTCCAACCAGGTCTTGAACACTGCCAGGGATGGAGCATTCACAGCTTCCTTGGGCAACCCATTCCAGTGCCTCACCACTCTCACGGTAAAGAACTTCTTCCTTACATGTAACCTAAACTTCCCCTGAACTGTGCAATCCCTAGTGTCTGCAGACTCATGGTTTCATGCAGCCACCAACCTTGAGCACAGATGAAAAAACCCGCATTTACTTACTTAAAAATATATGCTCTGCATGCAGCCTCAAGCTCCACAGCATGCAGAAGCATAGTCTAATCAGCCAATGCTCATCCATATATGTAAAGCTCTAGTAGATATGTGGTTGCATTGGAGGACTCATGCATCACAACAAGGCAAGCTAATTAAGAACATCTGGGGACAGAGAGGTCCATTTTCACAGGAGGTGTCCCCAAGCATAAAAGTTGTTAACTAGCAGTTAGGTGACATGAAGTCTTGTCAGTGCTATAAAGGCGTATAAGCCAATGTCCAAGAATGAGGTATTTCATGACATGAGGCTAATGCTTTGCTTTCAGTTTCAGTATTTCTTTTGTGAGGAACGGAGAGCACTACAAGGAGGGCCAACTTTGGACAGGAGTCCCTGCCACATTTCTTACCTGGCTTCTGTGAGCTCTTTGCCTTTGGCTGTCAGTTATAGCAACTTGGAGCTGCAGCTCTCAGAGTCCCAAAGTCACATACTGGTACTGAAAGTAGCACCATTTGTACATCAGGCTCCAGAGGGGGCTTCAGCACCAGTAGATGAGTTCATACAGCAACGTCCTTCCTCTGCCTGTTGCTGGAAGCTGGGGCTGTGGAGTTCTCAGCAGTCATCACAGGGCAATAGGGAAGCTGCCCTTCAACTAACCCCTTACATTCTTTTTGTAAATACACTCTATTTTCATCTTTTTACATGAACAGAAAACTACAACCAAGCTTTAAACCACTCATCAAAACAAATCACATTGAATCAAAAGAAGCCTTGAACTTGCATGATCCAGAAACTGGATTAGCTTGGCACAGTGTTGCTTGCTACGGGGTACTGCTGATGAAAGGCAGGTTACGGCAGGCCACTGCAGGCCTGACTGCAGCCACATGACCTCCATTTCTGCTGTAGTTACCTGTGTGCCTTCCATCTCTTCTCATTCTGATACTTAGTACAGGAGAGAAAATTGCCACAGAATATTCACAGGGCTCCAAAGGTGTGGTCTGCATGTGAAAAACGCTTCATACCATCTAGTCCTCAATAACACTGCAGCTGGATCTTTACACTGACCCTAAGTGAGAATGAAGTCAGAATACACCACAGAGATCCGTAATCCTGCATTGCCACTATGTTCAGACAGAGCCAGCCTGGGAAAAAGGCACACATCCACAGCTACAGTTTGTCAATGAGTCTTTGCTAGTATCAAAGGACTAGCAAGATGATGCAGGAAGAGCCCAAGTTCTCTGGGACAGACCATCTTTCTTCCCCTGTGCTTATGTCACACCTACTGCAACAGGAAACTGGTCTAACCTTCAAGGATAGCTACATCATAAGGATCCACTATTTATAAAGGTGGCTAATTCCCACTGCTTCTGCTTTGCAGATAAGGAAACTAATGCCAAAACTAGAGATGAGTACAGGGTCAGAGGCAGTTCAGAGCAGGAGCAAAGAACCCAGACAGTGTTGGTGTTATGAATTCCTGTGCCCTCTTGCCCGCTCCTCAGCCACCTTCTAACATTGTCATCACATGTAGGGTTGTCACTTGTGTATTTTCATAGCTCACACAGCCCTATTGAACGCAACTGAGGGCACCATGCCCCTAGAAATCACCTAACTTCTGTCCCTCCTGATGCCTCACTGGCAGAATTCAAAATAAAAGCAGTGAAGATGCTTTCTGCTTCACAAAATGGCAACAAGCTCAGACTGATTTGACATATCTGCTCTCTAGCAGAAAATGATTTTCCAAGGGATTTCCACCCATCTACTATGCCAAGTCATCTCTCTATGTGAGAGCCAGGGAAGGTGTTTCCCTGGGAACGGTAACCATGGCAAAGCTCTAACCAGTGTCTTCCCCTCTTTACCTACAGGAAGGAAAGGAACAGCAGATGCATGAGCAGCAGGCCCATGGGCCCTCCAGCAGGCCCATGGGCCCTCAAAGCTGTAAACAACCTGGAAGCACCTGATCGAAGATTCAAGAAGGAACTTCAATTGTGTTCTGTCTCTTAATCAGATACCAGACATTTCTGCCATGCTGTGCTGAACTCAGAATGCCTCATTACAAAGAGTGCAACTGGAAACATCAGTGTTACTGAAAGGTCAGCCAAATACAACTATGCATAAGTAGGCACTGAGCCCAAAAATCAGTGTGGATAGATAGCCAGTAGAAGCAGAGGTACAATGGACTAGCTTTGCAGTTTTCAAGCCCTGGCATTGTGTGTTAGAGCCCTATCAAAGAAAGCATCTGCAAACCCCAATTTGACAGCAGATGACCTGCTTCTGGTCCACCTCTTTTTCTGTAGAATATTCTTGATATACCAGATTGAATACAACTCTCTTTGCTAAAGAGATAATTAAAACATAATAAACACTTAAGTTGAATGCAGAATCATATTGCATACTTTAGGGGATCTTTCTGTCATGTACTAGTGAACTTGCAATAAATTTCTGGATTTGAGTTTTGCTAAGTATTCATTCAAGTTAACAGAGCAAATGACACCAAAGGGTTCCTTTGTTAATCTTTCTCTCACATGACACAGAGAAAAAATGTTCTATGATTCAGCAAGTTTGATAAGTGACTAAACAGCCAACAGCCTTGATCTCAACTACCATCACTCCACTTCAGAGTTAACATGCAGTTAGCACAAATTGACAGGACACTAGCAGCAACCTGCTCAGAGTGGAATACTGACCTATACCAAGATTGACTCACATGGGGCACAAAAAGCTTGATAGTCCAAGTTTCTGTTACGAGTACAGTGAAACCAGAATCTTTACAATGAGAAAGATATTAACATTCTACATAGTAATTTAGGAGCACAAGGTGACAGTGTCAACGGGGTCATTAAACCTACTGCCCTAACATGAACATTCATATCAAAAGCTATTTTACATGCACAACAAATACCTGCTCTGGGCATGCACAGAAACCCCAGTGTCTAACACTCAAATGAAATAAACATTTATTCAGAATAAGTCTAGCACTTATTTTAACCTCCTCTAGGTCAAATCACTGCAAAATCCCAGAAATATGCAGCCAAGTCAAATGACATACTCATACCTGAGTAAATACTCAAATCCAGCTAGTTGCCTTTATTTACCACTGACTCCTCAGAGAAAGCATTAGAAAAATAATCTCTTTTTGCACATCTCCTAGGAGTGCAATGCAGCTCCACTAAGAGAAGGTGCTGTTTCTTTTAAAGATGCTCCACATACCTTTCTTCGCCATGCGCTCCAGTCTAATGCATCCTCCTATGAAGTCATGATAAGATTTCATTTCTCCTTCTGTTATCCGGACAGCAGTGAAAGGTAGATTCCTGGGCACCTATTGTCCACATTTCCGACACCAAGAAGCCATTGCCACAGCTCAGGAGATTCTTGACAGGAATCTGCTCTTTCAGTTTGCTGGAATTCAGCCTGATTCTTCAGCTGTCAGTCCAGGCTGGTGATTTTATCCCACTTAGTTCATTCAAGGTCACCCACGCCAGCAGGATGTTCGCCACTGCAATTGGCTAAGACTTTTATAGGCTTACTGACTGTGTTTGTTTCTCCTTCCTTGCTTTTAATATCAGTTTACTTTATTCTCTCATTCAGAATGAAAGCTGTGAACCTCAGCACAGCCCATG
>JAVHNF010008322.1:1754-12021 GCA_034783455.1 Micropsitta finschii | reverse complement strand
TCCTGATGAGGAAGAAGCTTATGAATCTTTCTTCCAACAGCTGGAGCCTTATATTTGTAAGTCCTAGTCCTCACTACGGAATTCAAGTTATAAGAGCATAAGATTCAAATATATATATATATGATGTATCTGGGTGAGAGGGCTGTGAGCATGTGCACATGTAAAGCACTTGTTCATTAATTTCCATTAATTAATATCAAGGAACTCCCTTGCCAGCATCATCAGAGATGAGGCAAATGACTGACCTGAGACAAGTTGATTGAGCTACGTGCCTTCACAACAAAGTGTTTGACTAATTGGTACAGGAGTTATCCAGATGAGAATTTCAGACAGTTCCACAGAGTCCTCCAGGCAGTTTCTGCAATCCCTAGGCCAAATGATAAGCACCACTTAGATGCTTCAATAAGTTGATTAACATGCTGAGTGGAGAATCTTGCTGTCTCAGAGACTCCAGGGCAGTTTCTGCTGCAGAAATGACCAGACTATACAGAGAAACTCTTGGTACAGAAGCAGCAATGTTCATGTACAAAATATTGTACAGTGTTAAAACAGTTAAAAGAAGTTTTGTTTTGTTTGGGGGTGTATGTTACTTTTAAGTACTCTGACCAGGAGTGAATCAGTTCCAACACCCATGATAACACAAAGCAAGCAAATCACTCTTGCAGAAGTAGATGGCTGAATTTCTCATGTCTGCTTAAATGTCTCTTCCAGACTGAAGTTAAAAATCATACCCAGGACAAAAATTACTATACAAACTGAGGCAATGAGAAAATTCCATCCTACTGAGGCCAAGCATAAGGAATAAAAGAGATCCATATTCAGTACTCCAGAGACAAGCTATGTTGCTAATTGTTGAAATTGTGCATACACAAATTTTCCTAAACCATGTCCACAAATTCCATTTAAGAGATTGCTATTGGAAAATGATCCTGCGACAGATACAGCCTATAAGGCTGGTAACTATAAAACACAGGCTGATGACAGAAGTGACAGAGTAGTTTGGAGAACAACAAATGGACTAACACCAGCGATGCTAAATCAATATAGGGTGATTCATATTGCCTACAAACTAACTTGAAGTCTAATGGAGACAACCTGTGCAATATTACAGGGAAGCCAACAGTAAATATGACCCTTCAGAAGCCAGTCTACAACATAAAGCTGGTGAGTAAAACTCTCCCAGAAAAATAAATCTGAGAAAAATTAACTGGACTCCAGTTAGGTTATATATATTGACAGTGAGACTGCAGAGGTATGGAGAAGGGAAAAGAAAATCCAACTCTATACTTTTGTGTCTTAATTCTGAAGTAATGAGAGCAATACGATGCACCATTATCCTATTCTAGTATAGATCAAGATTTCTACATGGAAGTCTACATAATCACTAATAAATTATGTAGTATAGAACTGAAATAATATGATGGAAAATGTAGCCAATATGCTCACATTCATTAGGACCCAACCAAAGCAGACATTTGAACTGCAACTTATCTGCTGTTCATATGATTTCTCTTTGAGATCTTCCAGTGGACAGTGAGCACAGGGCATTCAAAAGGCAACAACTAGTCCCGTTCTTAAGATCAGCTTTATCCTTTGTTTCTCATTAAATATACACCAGAGAACAGCACTTTTCTGGTAGTGCTTAGCCAGGCAGTGCAAGCTTGGCGCTTTTCAGTTATTTACAGTGCTTACCCTGCTTCTCCAATAGATCTAGTCTTTATAAGCGAGGAGACTGAAAAATCTGTCCTCTACAAAGTTCAGCAGAGCAATATACACCATTCCTCATAACTTCTCCAATAACTGCACTCTGTTCAAGAATCACAAATCAAATTTCCTTTACTACACAAATTAGCACGAAAAACAAAAGCAACGTGATGATTTCAGACTGTTTCTAGAATTTGAAACTGAAAACCCTAAAAAATGAATAGGTTCACAAGTGTAAAAATAATTATATGTTTTATGTAAGTATATTCTCTACATACCCATCCAGTGACAGCTTACGGTTGGACAAATATTTATTTTACCTGTTTAGATAACTGCTCTTCACAGAGTTTGTAGAGTGTATAGAATTTTCGACTAAGGACTTGGTTGTCTCGGAAACCAGCACTTGCCAGCTTGACTCGCATAATAATGCTACGGTCAGGCACCATCATAGCAACTGTGCGAAACTGGATCTTCAGATTTTCTGGGAGCTCCTGTCGTCCTGCATAGCCAGGGTTCTGAAAAACAAAAAATATACAATAAAATTTCATATAATGAAAGCAGGATAGGAAGGTTTATCCTTCCCGATAATAATTTGGCAAACACAGGAGCACATGCCAGATTATAAAGGGTGACTTGAGCACGTCTCAATTACACAACGCTACACAGTTGCCTGAAAACAGCAGTTTATGAAGTATGTGGTATTACACACTATTTGGAGATGCCCAAGACACACATAGACAGATAGCCATTACAGATCTTGTTGGAGATGTTTTAAATTATTAGTTCCTCATGTCTTGATGGTGTTCCAGTGCTGGAGGTTACTGTCCTTTGTGAGCATTCCCAGACCATTTCAGTGTAAAGTCAGTCAAGCAATGCAAGTTATTACGGAATATAATTTAAACTAACGGATCTGACTTTTCACTAAAGATGTGTAAGTCATTCATGTGACTACTGCACTGCTCAGTTGTGACAACAGTAATCATTGGCTATGCAGTGATAACTTCTTGCATTCTTCCAGCTGTTTCCAAACTGTCTTCCTACTGGCCTTTATATGCCACTTATCTGTCCTCTTTTTCAAATTGACATTCTTTCAAATCAACAACATTAACACCTTTTCAAAGGTAGGAATGCTTAAAATAAAGACAAATGCTTCCATTTTGAGTTATGCGTATGTAGTCTACAGCTAATAAGGAGCAGATACAAAGATGCTTTTAAGGCATTCGTATGCTTTCCTGCTGCTTTGTCTCCTGCACTGCTAGGAGCAGTCCACAGGCACCAAACATAAACCTTCAGGAGGCCAGGGAACCAGAGTGTAAGTGGTTTTCTTCATGCTGTCATATAGACAGACTGTGGTCAAAAGTTCTTCACAGGTGGTGAAATACTGACCAGACCAACTACAATAGTCCTTGAAGTATTCAATTACTTCTGTTTCATTTTGGCGGACCTTGAGTAACAATTGAGAGGGTTTAGTCTCAATCTGTCAAATATTCAACTAAAAAAGGCCTTAGAACATGTAGTTAATGATAACTGCATATCTCAAGTCCTGAATTCTGATTAAAAATGTGGGCAAAATGAAATATCGTCATTATTATTTGACCAAATTATTGTTCAAATTGTATTCACTATTTTCTAGCAGACAAGTTTTAATTATTTCAACAGGGAAATTTCAACAGGAAGTGAAATAGGAAAGATTTCTCACAATGGTGCCATTTACATATATTCACACACATACCATTGTCAAAAATATACCAAATTCTCTGTCCATGTCCACAACATCGCCATCAGTGAAGACAAACTGAGGTTTCTTATTTTTCTTACACTGAAGTACAATATATATCTGCTGAGCAGCTACTGATAAAACTGGAAGTTCAATGCGGTTAAATTCATCAAAGCAACCCCATGCACCTGACTGAGCTAAACCTAAAAAAGCAAAACCAAAAAATATATACATTTATTTAATATATAAGATCAAACATGAATAATTTATATATAAAATGTAGCATGTTCTATACAACTTAACGCAACATGAGAAGACCAGAGAGTATGAATACAAAGTAAGAAGTAAAATCTCAGAATAAATTGGGCCATAATGAAGTAACATTTAAAATTTTCTAAGAGGTTATCAGAGATAGAAAGTTGGGTCACTAGTTGTGTTTGTTCTCTTTAAGGTCAACATTATGACAAGTTTATAGCTGCTTCAAACTCAAGGAAGTGTACGTGTATGTTCCACATTGATGAGACTAAGCAAAAAGCCATTTGTTAGAAGTGAAACAATGTTTCTGAAAACCATGTAACTTGATGAATGATCCATTTGTCATTTTTTAATTACACCAATCATCAGGTGCAATGGAAACAGGTTTTGTAATACCAATGAAGCAGGAAAAGCACCCAAAGAAATTAAGGGTTACTTGAAAAATAACACATGATCTTCAAAGGTCTGTAGAACTGGGAAGTGCTTTTGAGAAAGAATGACCATGCTTTCCCTTTTTTCATATTCCCCCATAAGCATCCAAGTCATTCCATGGCTGTATCAGAGCTTGAATACTTAGCTACATCAGATCCCTGGTCAGACTCAGCATGTTTGTACTAAAGCTTTAGAATCCTCTTACTCAATGTCCATTTGAGAGGAACATCAATGCAGCTTTCTTCTGATGGGGCACCAATCATCAGATTGCTATATAAAGTTCCCCTTGCTGAAACACAGTAAGTGGAACCTTCAGCAGGAACTGGGATGTTGACACTACATTTATACATAGTACAGTTGTCTTCTGGGAACTCTTCTTTGCTCTGTAAAAAAAAATAAAGTCCCATATCATTTGACTCAACACAACAATATATATATTACAGTGCTTACCAATACTTCTAAAAATCCTAACCCAGTATTTGGTATGGCTCCTACATCATCTATATGGCTTGCAAAAGCTGTGTAAACTTCAGCCATCAGCTTATGAGCTACCTTCAGATGTTCTCTCTGATCAGACTTCCAGGTAAAATTTGTGCTGTTCATGGTCTAGATTTGCAGCCCTAATTCACTTATAAAACTTGTACGCTGTCGTGGCTTAACCTCAGCCAGTAACTCAAAACAATGCAACCGCTTGCTCACTCCCCACCCCTTTTCTCCCCCAGTCCTGGAGGGATGGGAAGGAGAATTGAAAGAATCTGACTTCCACGGGCTGAGATAAGAACAGTCCAGTAACTAAGGTATAACACAAACCGCTACTGCTACCAACAATAATAATAAGGGAAATAACAAGGGGAGAGAATACAACCGCTCACCACCTGCCGACAGATACCCAGCCCCACCAGAGCAGCAATCTAGCCCTTGCGGGTAACTTCCCCCAGTTTATATACTGGGCATGATGTGCTGAGGTATGGAATACCTCTTTGGCTAGTTTGGGTCAGGTGTCCTTTCTCTGCTTCCTCCTGGCTTCCCCTCCTTCCTGGCAGAGCATGAGACTCACAAAGTCCTTGGTCAGAGTAAACATTACTGAGCAACAACTAAAAATATCAGTGTTATCAATCAGTGTTGTTCCCAGGCTGAAAGTCAAAACCACAGCACTGCATCAGCTACTAAGAAGGAGAAAAATGACTGCTACTGCTGAACCCAGGACATATGCATACAAAAAGGTAACTGTAAATAAACACACCTATTACAGTTTTCCTCAAAAACTAAATAAAATGATTATAAAATAAAACCAGTGTCAGTTTCTTGAAAGGTAATCTTCTTAAATGAAAAGTCTAGCTAGACACGTAAAAGGTGCATAAGTTACTAATGTTTTAGCACACATGCAGAAACCATACCATGAGAACCAGTAACTATCTTGTGTACGACTAATACAGTAATCTCACTTTTGTTATAAGACATACATTTGGACAACTAAAATCCAGACCTTCCAGTCGCATATCTCATTGCGACACACTCCACATTTTAGGGCATCAGTGGTCCTGTGTTATGTTCAGCTGTTTTCTTGGTATCTGTTGCTCTGTGTGTCACAGGAGTGAACATCTTGTATGTAAGTTTAAGGTAAACAAGTATTTTTAATTTGAAGTTTTCATTTGGAACTCACCTGATTTTTACTATCCCAAAAAGTCACCAAGTACATGATCTCTAAATAAACATTTTCAATCCAAGGAAGAAGCTCCACTGATGGGAATGCAGGATGGTAAATATCAACCATAATTTTATCACCACGCCTTGAGAGATTCAGTTTTGGTGGTCCTATTTTCCCTGCAATACATTGCACCTTTGCTATTACGCCAAAGCTTTTAACATAAGATATGCTATTTATAGTTATCTTTCAAAAATTCAAAGATCTGAGAAGAATTACATGCTTATTTCAATGCTGTCAATATTGAGTAGCTATGACACTTAGAGCTATTTGGGTACATTCATGAATCTGCTTCTAAAACAGAAACAGAGATTGTCTGTGCAGAGCTTCATTGTTAGGCAACCCAACTGTCCCATATGTATACGGCCATAAAAATTCAGATCACTGAAAACCAGAAAAAACTAACAAAGCAATTAAACTTCTATGTGAATAAGAACAAAACACGAAATACTTCTGACTAGATCCCCATCATAAATTACACTCAACTAAAAACAATACTGTTCTGAAACAAAGGTTACCTGAAAATCTAAACAAATCTCATCTTGAGCAACAGTACTCAGGAAACCTGATTCCCCATGGAAATGGCATGTGTGAATTACTGGCATCTAATAATCTGACTAAACATACAAGTTCCAGCTAAAGAACTTTCATGCTTCATTTCATCCTGGACTCCTGAATTTATGACATTCATTCCCAAATGAGACACAGCAATACAGCAAAAAGGATAATTACGAAGTTTTTTTAATTTGGGGGGAAAATTACAAGGTTTAGTTTACGATGGAACTTACCATGCTTTTGCAAAATAAACTCATTTGTTTCAACATACTCAGACTGTTGTGACCCAACAAGAGCTTTAAGTCGAAGCCAGTGAGAGGTAAAAGGCTCATGTATTTCCCTTGAGATATCACAAAAATGAGCTGAAATGTTTACACAAGTTGAGACGATCTTATAGTAACCTAAACTGTAAAACAGATGAAATAATAGTTAATACCATTTCAGCTGCACAGTACTGTACAATACACTGCCTGTGACAAAATATCTGTAAGGGTGACAGAGCACTGGCACAGGTTGCCCAAGGAGGTTGGGATGTCTCCATCCCTGGATATATTTAGAAGCCATCTCGACATGGCCCTGGGTGACCTGCTCTAGATGATCCAGCTTGAGCAGGGGGATTGGAGCTCCAGAGATGGCCTCCAGAGGTCCCTGCCAACCTCAACCACCTTGTTATTTGACAATTTCTCCTGTAAATTTACACATAGGCAACCCTCACCCCATTGAAAGAAAATAATTTACTGCGGACTGATTGCTTTTTTATGCTTCTAGAGAATATCAGATACAGGAAATGACAAAAGAATAAGAACTTACTTGTAAGGTTTGATTTCCACAATAAAACGAGGAGTTTCAGGCATAGGTGGGTACTGCCAATGCAAGATAGTTTTGAAATTTTCTGATGTTACTGTGATCTGCATTGGTGAAGGCACTACAAGAAATAGAAAAATTGCACTTTCATAATCAGACCCAGTCAAATATAAGAACAGCCAAATATATTTTCTAAATTACTTGGAAAAGGCAACATGCTAGAAATGACTCAAAAAATGAGACAAAAATCATAAATACTTCCCCTCAAATGGACTAGTTTGTCAACAGTATGAATAAGTAATAGTCCCATAAGATGATTTATTAATCTCACCTACAGAGACAATTTTCTCACTGTTTGCAATCCAAAACCCGTATAACACACATGTTGAAAACACGTCCATCAGATGCCCATAACAGATTCTTTATCTATGGTGATTATACCCCTATGTTGGTATTATACAGGTACACCAACAAGACACATAGTATGAAGCTATTTAAGTCAGAGGAGATTAATGCAGCTCCTGTAGATTTCTCTTGCTCTTGGAAACTGAAGGAGGAAGAAAATACCAAAACTGCAGTACCAGGGTCTGTGCTTCAGAGGTGCCCTACTGAATCCTACAGTCTCCTAACTCAGACTTGCCAAAAACACAACAGGCCTGCCAGCGAACACCAGCATTCAATATGGATTGCTAACAATGACATTTTTACCACTCCTGTAGTATTTTCAGAAAGCTGTAATGATGACTATAATAGACTACTAAGATTTGTAAGGAATTTGAATACTGAAGCTGTAATACAATTCCATATACAGGAAAGCATTTAAAGTACATCCAGTAAACAACAAAGGTAATGCAGTAAGACATACAAAAATAAAAAGCAGCATGGATAGAAGCTTGCTGTATGAGACTATTTTAAGCACCAACAGTAACAGGGATATTGGGGAAGCAGCTCCAGTGGAAGGATAATTACATGATCTTGTAATTATTGAAGGCTGCCACATGGGATTCAGAAGAAGAAGGAACCCAATGGTCACTCAACCTATTTTAATTGTTACTTCTTAGCTTCTCAATGTCTAGTTTGGCTTTCTTAATAAAGCTTTTGTGAAATAATGACAATTAACTCATATTTGACTTGCTCTATACTGCTGCTTGTTCACGAAGAGTTCTGACTTCACTCTGTGATATATTGAGGGAAAGTAAACATTTTTCACCTCTTGAGAACAAGACCACAAAGATGACACTCCACAGAAAGTAATACACAGAGGCCGAGATATGCTATTAACCACGAAGATATGATACACATAACACACATCACTGCAAATGGTGCTGTGGTTTAGTTAAGTTTTAATACATTCAAAAGTGGTATTTCAGTTACTGGAAAAAGGAACACAACCATCAAATTCTCAACCACAAGAAAAAAAAGGTGACAAGTTGACAGAAGAGGTGTCAAAGCACACAAGTGTTACCTCAAATTGTTAGTGTTACTTCAAATTTTTAGTGTTAAGGCACAGCAGTAAGTCTTACAAAATCTTACTTTTGTGTACTATTATACAAATAAAACTACAGTTAACAGAAGAGTGGAAAATGATATCCCAGAGCGTATCTGAACTGCCAGCAGAAGCTACATGGCTTTTAGTTATGCTATTACGTATCACTTTGCTTTCTCCTCCCTCATTCTTCTTCCCAACCCCACACTTTTATGTTATTTTTTGTATACAGAGTTGCTACCCTGGATGCAAAGAAAGAAAACTTTCAAGCTACTCAGAGAGCTACTCAGCAGTATCCCCTGGGGATCTATCTGCTTATGAGGGCTTCGGGATCTATGAGCACTGGTCAGCTTTTAAGAAAGACCTTTTAGAGCACAGAAGGAGGCAATCCCATGGTGTCCTAAGTCAAGCAAGCAGGGAAGACCAGCTTGGCTGAACAGGGAACTCCTCATGGAGCTCAGGAGGAAAAAGAAACTGTATGACCTCTGGAAGCAAGGTCAGGCTTTGCAGGAAGGTTACAGAGCCATGGTTTGGAGAAAGAAGACACAAAAAGCCAAAGCTAGAGTTGAAATTGGCCACTGCTGTTTCAGATAAGACGGGCTTTTTGTAAGTACATTAATAGCAAATGGAGTTCTAAGGAAAACACTGGACCAATACTTGTTGAAGATGGTCACTTGACAGGGATGAAGAAAAAGCAGAGCCATTCAATGTTGGGGTTTTTTGCACGTTTTTGATTGGGCTTGTGTTGTTGGTGGGTTTTTTGGTTTTTGGTTTTGTTGGGTTTTTTTCCTCAGTCTATAATAACCATAGAATTACAGAATAGTTAGGTAGACCTTGGAATACCTGATCCTTGAAGTCAGAGGACCCTGAGTGCAGGAACAGTGGCCTACCATTTGTGAGCACTGAAACTTTAAAAGGCCAGCTGTATCAGCTGAATGTTCACAACTCCATTGGGTCTGATGGGATTCATCCCACAGCACTGAAGAAGCTAGCAAATGTTAGAGTAGAATGCCTCTTGATCATCTACCAAAGTCCCGGGGAGGTTACTGTTGACTGGAAACTAGCCAACACTACTCCAGTTTACAATATGGGCATGAGGGAAGACCCAGGAAGCTACAGATCTGATAGGCAACTTCAGTACCTGGAAAATTTATGGAGAAGATCATACTGGGTGCAACTGAAAGACATTTAAGAACATCACAATCATCAGGCACAGTCAACATAGGTTCAAAAGAAAAGCCCTGTTAAACTAATTTAATATCCTTCTACAATAAGGTCATCTGCCTAGTGGATGAGGGTAAGGCAGTAGATGTAGTTTTCCTCTGGACTTCAGTAAGGCTTTTGCTAGTGTCCCTCACAGCATCCTTCTGGACAAATTGTCCAACTCTGAGATGAGCAGGCACCTGGTGCTCTGGGTGAAGAACTGGCTAAACAGCAGGGCTCAAAGGGTTGTAGTGAATGGGGCTACATGTGAGTGCCTCAATTCTAGGACGTGCTCTTATCAGTATTTTTGCCAATGAGCTGGATGCAGAGGGATCTACATAGATTAGAGCATTGGACATAGACTAATGAGATGAAATTTAAGAAGTCCAAATGCCAGATTCTGCAC
>JAVHNF010008318.1:0-10433 GCA_034783455.1 Micropsitta finschii | reverse complement strand
TTTGTTAGTGGACTTTCTTTATAGTAGGGTACGTGGAAAGAAAATATGACCTTGTGGAGAGAAATTATGACCTAAGATCAAAAATGAATCTATTCACTTGCTTATAAGGATTAATGGAAAGGGGTATAATAATTCAGGGTTATCCTTTTCTTTTTCTGGGTTTTAATGAAAAGCCTTGTTATTACCTAATGCGAGCTTTTCTTTTATGTAATATTTTATGTAACTCAAATCCAGTGTGTTCTTGAGACATGCAATTTGGTCTTTAGCTTTCAGATAAGACACTTGACTGAATATATGCAAAGCGTATGCTACCATTTCTTGCTAATTTTGTAGGAAGATAAATAATTACTGCCCTTTGGTTGTGCCCTCCATGAGATAGTTCTGTTCTTTTATGCACATCATCCTTTTTTGCTGGTATCCTCAAATGGGAGGGCAATGCATGCTGATTTTGAAACCCATCTTCAGGCTTTTTCACTGGAGTTGCCACCAGAGGAAAAAAGTTGAGCAGTTATGCTGTGTTTTTCCTTTCAAAGTTGTACATCTTCTCCCAGGTGACAATGACAGAGTAGTAGAGCAGGAAGTTGATGTGAGATGGAGGTGCTTCCCCTGACTTCCTGTCTCCAGTGCCACACTACGTTACTACAAAACACCTTAATAACATTTCCTTACCCACCTGAAATGCTAGAGAACAGGCAGCACTACCCATGAAGGTAGGATTTCTTTATTTCTTACCTACCCTCAGTAAAACAGTGAGGTCCACCTTCCATTTATGAAAAATCTAGGAGGCCACTGAGGACACCCTTGGGATTCTGTGATTCTGTGACAAAGCCTGTTCTTTTATATGTCATCAAGCCTACTCATGTTAGGTGCCAATTGGAGAGGCTGAACGAGGAAGGAAGAAAGGCACCCCTGCAAGCAGATCGTTTGGGCCCAGCTGCGAAGAGGCGTGACAGGAGCATCAGCCTCATTAATGGAGAAAATTGTAATATGTAGTAAGCCAGAGAGGATGAAAGAACTTGAAACTGAAATACATTTCAGCTAGGGGAAGGGAGAAAATCTTGAGTTTTAGGAAACAGGGACACATGCAAAACAGCATTCACCAAAGAAAGGAGGAGGACAGAAATACTGAAGGCAGAGATAGAATTTCAGTAGCAGACATACCAAACCTTAAAATGAAAGGAAAAGGGGATGATTCTGAAAGTGAACTCTGGTTTTCTTTTCATTAAAAGAAAAAAAAAAGGACCAGCTCTGCAGGGAAGGCCCTTTGATCAGCTCCCTCCCTGCAAGACTACATCAGAGAAAACCAAAAAATGGCAGTCTGAATGTTTGGAGATAAATGGATAAGCTATCATAATTGAGTTTTCTTTCCATACCTGCTGTTTGGCTTATAAACTTAAAGAAATATGGGGTTTTCTGTTCTTTTGTATGTGGAACTCTGGATTCAAAGTTTTAAGTAACCATCCAAAGCTTCTGGATCTTTTGATAGATCGCTATAGCCCAAACCTCTAGAGGATCTGAGTAAATTAAGGTAGTCCTCTATATTTTTGATTCTTGTTCCTCACCCGGTATATCAGTTTGCAAGTGACTATATGTGATGCAAAATTCACTGAACTTTGGATGGGACTCTCAAGGACTTGAGTAGGTATTAGAACAGAGAATGGTTTCTGTCACTAAGTAGGTCACTGGTGAATTTGCATAAACAAAATGATGTAATAAATTGCAAAATATTGTGCCATGAAAGAACACTTTACCTTGAAAACGAAGATTTATTTGAAATGAATAACAGGCAATAAAACAAGGAATTTTGTAATGCTGCATTTGAAAACTATTTTTCATAAAAGTAATTACATTTCAGAATTTATTACAGTACATCAGTAAAATGTAATGTATAATGAGTGCATCCACCTTTATGATTATACTGAATTGTATTATAAAATCTATCAGCAGTATAAGAGAATATTGTTAAAAAATGTCTGGCACACACAGTTTTAGTGTACTTTGCGGTCCTTGCTCTTCCATACCCATAAAATGTTCAATTTAGCAGAGGGAAAAGAATGTAAAAGAAATGAAAAAAGAAATAGTAGTCAAAATAAACTGGTAGCCAGCTATGCTATGTTAAGACTAACATTTTAAGCACGTGTCCTAGATAACTCTGAAACACAGAGGAAAAATAGCTATTAATAAACAATTGTTTTGGCCAGCTTTATACCACGATTTAACATTTTCAAGTTCAGCTCCTGAGGATAGATACAACTGTGATGACTACAAGTTATATATTACTTTTACAATGTTTAACACTGCAGGAAAATTTTACTTAATGATTAAGATTTGTCCTTAAACATTCATGAGCAGTGATGCCTTGGTCAGCTTAATGCAAGTTTTATACTGTTTTCCAACAGCCGCAAAGGGCTACACTAAATGAATATACAGGGATTGCAAAATGCAAATAAGAAATAGACTTATTCATTATGTCAGTAAGGTGAAAGAAAAAGTGGACCACTGCATTTGGAGCTTAAATTATTTCCATGATTTTAAGCTTCCCTTTTGGAGAGCGTTTCTAGCTGGAGATTGAGCCTTATTAAAAGTAAAAAAATTAAAGGCATCTTCCTAGAATTTAATGCCATTAAGTATTTGGCTGAATACAAATAAAAGGAATAGGTCTTTAGAGGCAGATGGTACAAGGGTGTGGTTCATTGATCTAGTCATATTAATGAACGAGCTTCAGACAGGTGTTCAGCATTAGACAAGCATCTAGACTTCAGTATTTTATTGAAGATTTTCAAAACTTCATACATGCCTATATCAATATATGTGTATTATTTTGTGTATGTATGTAATCACATTTGTGTCTAGATCTCTCAAACTTGTAATTCTAGCTTTCTTTTCACATTTCTGGGGTTAATTTTGCTTTTGCCTGGGTCTCTGAATGTGTTGCACTTGAGATGTGAGTGGTCACTTCTCACAGGGATACTCAGTAGAAATCACAGCTCTTCCTTGCTCAGAGTAGACCATATAATTCTTAAGGTAAATTGCTCTTACCTCCATAAAAACAGATAGATTACTCCCTGTCATTTGGTTTGCTCTGGAAATAGTAGTATCCACTAACTAGGTAAATTAAGTCATATTAGTCTACTTCAGAGTATGTGGAGTTTTATAAAAAGCACAGGCAAACTTTTTTTGCTCCAAAGTTCAGGAAGTGAGAAGAGACCAGGGCTCCCTCAGATGTTCTATGAAAACTCTTTCAGGCTTCTGTTTCCCATTATTCTTTCTAGAGAAAGTTCCTGTCCAGTTCCTGTCATCCTTTTACCAACTCAGACTACATCTACACCACTAAATAAAAAAGGTCTAGGAAATAAGCTTATGCACAACATCCTTGGTCATCCGTATTGCTTAATTGTTGGCTTGCTTCCTAGCCTTGTTTTGGATCACTGCAGCTACTGCTTTCCCAGTAAAAACTGGGTGCAGCTTAGAGAGAAGTTTGATTTATACAAGAATTTGATTTTTAGCAAGAGGCAGTACAGGTGGGACTGCACCATTTGGCTCTTTCTGCCCTCCAGAGTGCCTCATCCCATTCTCAGTAAGCTTTAAACTCCCAGATAGCATAGTCTGTCCTTATGCCACCTCCCAGGGTATGTACCATGTAGTTGCCTTGATGCCATGCGCAATGTTATCACTTACTGTGTGGCAGAGCTGCAGACAGTCTCTATAAGTAGCAGTCAGCACTGTCAGACAGCACCAATCTGGCAGTGGTTATGGATTCGGTCTTTTTAATCTCCAAGTTCCCTGGACAGGTGCAAAAGGAGAATTATCCAAACGGGCGATATTGTCTCTTCCTAGTAAGTGCCTTCTCAGTAACAATAGAGACTGTGCTCTCTGGAAAATTTCTAAAGGCTGGAGGCAAACTTACATACAATTAGATTATTTCAGATAGAAGTGGTGCCTTGGCTTCATATGGTCAGTCATCTTTTTTGATTTAACTTAGAAGAGTCCGTGGGGAAGCATCCTTACAGGACAGTTACGCTGCTTTATGAAGGAAGACATAGACGTTCCCAGGCTCTGTGCTGAGTAAGCAGACTTCAGAAATGGCATACTACAGTGTATTTGCCCAGAGGCAGCAGTAACTAGCCACTGGCTGCTTTCAGTGTATCTGTATAGCACTGCTCCCTGCTATATACTGGAGATCTTTGTTGTGTCACATTGGCAAGCTTATTTGCTTGCTTTCCTGATTCCATTTGTTCCATTTAATTTAGGAAAGTCTAGTCAGTCTGATGCATCCATAAATTGAATATATAAAATCCTATGAAGGTCATATACAATACTTGTGACAGTATTACAGGTTGACATCCTCATGTTGTTCCATACTGGCTGTATCCTGTCAAATACTCAAATCCTAGCACTTGTTGTGTTGATCTAATAATGCACAAATGAAATGCATTTACCTTTCCAGAACTATTTGCGAATTACACAGGAAACAAGAGAGTCACTTCATTTTCTGCATCAAAAAATGTTCATGGGAGGCCTCCACGTCAACAAATAACAAACAGCTTACAGCACGATATTTGGAAATATATGAACTAACATTTCCTAGACAAGAATCTCTTTTTTCCTTTGAAACTTTGAAGTGATCCAGTTCACTTTTTCCAAAGAGAAAAAAAAATAGAACTCTGGCATGATAATCCTTCCATATCCACTGAATACCCTGAGGTAGCTCTGAAATTATCACATTTCATGCAAATGAAAATAGTTTTCACAAATTTCAACGTCAGGTCACATTTTCATCAGTTCATAATCGATAAAATATATGCATAGGTATTTGCAGACGTATGTACTGTTCCTCAATTTTATATCCATGAAATATGAGTACTAGTTTTTATTTATGCATGTTTTTATGATAATCTGTGCAACTTAAAAATATTGTCTCTTGAAATATTGCCAGGGATTTTCCAAGAACCCTGAGAACATTCTGAATGCATTTCATTTGATTTTTATTCTTAAAGTTTGTGAAGGTTTTGTTTGTAGTTCATTATTCTCCACACTTTGAGAGCTTTTAGTTATGTTTCTGGCTCTGCAGTGAGATCCTAGGCCATTTTAGATCACTGGGCCTCCAGCAAGAAGCCATGAGGTCTCCACGCAGCTTCTCTTGTCCAGACTGAACAACCCCAATTTTTTCAGCCCGCCTTCATATGGGAGGTGTTCAAGCCCCGACCATCCTCGTGGCCCTCCTCTGGACTTGTTCCAGCAGGTCCATGTCCTTCTTATGTTGAGGACACCAGAATTGATGGTTTCTCAGGGTTCTATATTTGCTTGTTTCTGAGGTTCCTTACACAAGGCGAGCTCTTCTTCACAAATATGTATATCAAATTTGTCTTTTCTTTAAGAAAGTTGTCAAGTTGTTTAAGAAAGTTGTCAGTCTCTCTTAAAGTCATGAACTTTCCTCAGTTTTAGTAATCTTTATGGGAAATGGACCACATGTTTATTGTCTTTGGCATCCATTGTTTCCCTTTTGTTCTTTTAAAAAATATTGCCAACTGTTTTCAAGATTTTTTAATATATTCTTTAATTCCTCCTTCATCACTATCAGTTTCTTTGATCAGTTTTTAATCATTTTTAAAAAAAGAAAAATGGAAAAAGAATACTGTAATGCTATCAAAAGCTTTAAGCAATATAGGGCTGAAATGTGGTTATCTTACCATCAAATGCTCTTGTGTAGCCTTCTCTTTCTTTTCACTACAGCCTCTGAGCACATTCTTAGTCACACTCAGTTACCATCCATAACCACTAATCTAGAGCTTTGGCATGGTGACAAAGCAGAAACACAGTTAACACAACAGATAAACTCAGTGACGCTTATGATGGTAGAATACGATGAGCTGGGCTAGGGCTGCCCAGCACAGTCGTGTGCTATAGACACCTCGAGCAGGAAGTCTGTCTAGGCATGTTCATGTAGCTTATAATCCTCATAAGACATGAGCTTGCCTACTCAGCTATGTCATGGAGCCAGTTCCCTGCAAGGATAATAAAAGGTGTGTTTTTCTAAATTTAGTGCTTGAAGATGCATCCAACTTCCATGTTAATATGAGTGCATGTATTACAAGAAGGTAATAAATAATCATTTCTCCTGTTATTTTCAGAGCCAAATTTTGTGTCGTCTTATGACATTGGGAACTTTACCTACTTTTTCTTTCGGGAGAATGCAGTGGAACATGATTGTGGGAAAACAGTCTTTTCTCGTGCTGCTCGGGTGTGCAAAAATGATATCGGTGGCAAGTTCGTGCTGGAGGATACCTGGACTACCTTCATGAAAGCTCGTCTGAACTGCTCTCGCCCTGGAGAAATTCCATTTTACTATAATGAACTACAGAGCACTTTCTTTCTGCCAGAATTGGACTTGATTTATGGGATTTTTACCACTAATGTGTAAGTAAATTCCATGGTATGTTTTATTTTCTTGCCAATCATGACAGTAAAAACTAAAGTTCTGAGCTGCTCTATCCTGCGTGTGCTGGGTAAACATAAATAAAAATTACTGTTTTGCTCAGCTTTCCAAACTACTGTTTTGCAGTGTCCTCTTGTGAACAAGTCTCGGTTCCAAATGCTTTCCACATGAATTGTTGAAGGTGCATGAAAGAAGGAGAGCTCTTATTTCCCTACAACTGTGAGCCAGTTGTGTTTAAGGCTATTCAGTCATATTTTTCATGCATCCTTAAAAAAGACATTTTCTATTTTGCACACTACTGTAGTACGTAAATACATTATTTCTTTATTAAATAAATATTTTATAGTGTGACATAATCATGAATTTGACATGATATAATTTGACCATTTCAGGATGACCTTACTCAGAAGAACACAAGAAGTGCTCTTATAGTCCTAACATATACTCATGTGAGTTTGAGGGTCAAACCAAGAATTTAATCTAATTTTCAACTGAACCTGTTATATCAATAGAGTAAAATTAAAAAATGTACGGTATGGTCTTAAAAGTAACAATTTGGTAAAATACTATGTATTATATTTTGGGGGGGGTAAAATATCAAGACATTTGATGAACATAATAAAAGTTCCCTATATTCTGAGCTTGATATCAAGACTTGCTTAACTCTTAGGAAAAAAGGGTGACATTCATCTCAGAAATGTCCTTTGTTACTTTAAACGTTATAAGTGGAGTTCATATGTTGCCCCATGAAAGCAGCCTGTATGTTGCAATAAGCATAAATTTGAGCTTGAGCTAGCTTCCGTGCTATTAGTGCCATCCTTTATTAATACATCTAGGTATCTTGCAGACCTGGGCTTATCCCTGCCCTGGCAACTCATACTGTGAGCATGACTAGTGAGGGGCTGCTTGAATCAGGCTGTGGCGATTGATGAGTTGTGATACTGGAAAATAGCTTTGACAAAGACCTGCCACTGAAAGCCTAACCAGAGGAATTTTGCTCCAGAAAATCCACAGGGCTTTGCCCATGGAAGGGAAACAATGCTCTTTTCTCAGAAGGGCTGCCCTGACAATCTGGGGAATTACGGAGTTTCCTGTGATACAAATTCCAGTTTCTGAGGTTGAGCAACAATATCAGGGCTGTCATCAGCACACCTTGGCTCTTCTGAAAATGGATTTGCTAACATAAGACTATCTTTGCCACATGAAAGTAGTCAGTATTTGAAACCTTGCTGCTAATTCCTTCTTCCCCTATGGGTCAGTGTTCTGTCTTGTCTAAATGAGATGGACCATTCAAACCGGAATTCATCACAACTGTTTGGGTTTAGGCTTTTTGATAGTTTCATTAAATTATACGCGTTCATGCGATCAAATATTGTAACTAAATTTTTTGGACATTGTTGCTATGTTGTAGAGTTAGGATCACTTCCCCATGCTGAATACTGCTCACAGATACCACACAGCCTATATGATCCACCTTTCAGCTCTGCACCTAATGGTTCTTCACAGAAACAGGGCTACCCATGAGGGGGAACAACATATTCCTTTCTGTTGGTGTAACAACATCAGATATTATTGAACCACATTCAGCATTCTTCAATCTCAATGTCTTCAGAACTGCAATGATTTTATTGTACCCTAATGCTTTTTTAATGTACTGTGAATATACTTGAATATACCTGTGGGGAAAAAGCTGAAGCATTTCTCTCAATAAAGACTGAGTAATAGCAAAACCTGCACTCTTTATATGTCGTTGATGATTAAACCCACTATATCCTCCACTTCATAATGAAGCTGATTTTTTTTTTCTTTCAGACTATCTGAAAATCTATAAGCATGAATCTAATGTCCTTTAAGGACTTCAAGAAAGTAAAGATGATGTTGGTATGGTTAATAATATTAGTGATCTACATTTAGTGATAGTTGATGTAGGCAAGGAAATATCAAATCAAATGGTAATTGATTCTAAAGAAATTGTTAGCATGAAACTTCAAATTTTGGGGTTTCTTTGAAATAAGACTGAGAAGTGTAAGAAAGCAAATTGTTCTTTTGTCCTGCTATTAAATCCAGGTATCCTAGCTCCTTTTTTCAGTTCTTGATAGATTTGATCCCCAAGGGTTAGCTTTTCTTTCCAACATTTTGGAGTTTCTATAGTAGCCTTTCCTAACCCTTGTGTAAATTACAGGCTAAGTTAAAAAGTAAAACAAAAGAAGGGAGGCAAGTGGGTGTAAAAGGAAAAAAAAATGCTGTGTGGATCAATTGTCAGCAGTTTTACCTGAAATGGAAATTTGTGAAACTGTTACCTTCCTTATCTATCCCTTTATCTCAAACTGCAAAAAGAACAATGCATGCAGGCATTCAGAACATGAATGTAAGCTCTCATAGTCACTGGATTATATTCTTTACAATGTGCAGAACTACTTTATTGTCGTGTATATTACATTTCCAAGATAAGAACAGGAAATTGTGTATTTTGCCTGCCTACTGTTTATTTCTATTTATTCCTCTTTCTTGGGAATTATGAAGTCCAAGTTATTTTCTCTTTATGGGTTTCTGGAACTTGCATTCTTAATGCTGTACAATATCTCTTTAAAGTGAGGATTTTTGCGGAGGTTGTCTTACCCAGGGATTCCCTAGGGTCTAGAGACATACCATACATTGAAAATCCTTACTTCGGTCATGCTGCCATTGGTTGTATAGAAGAAGTGTTAATGAGCCCTGGGAATAATCTCATCCTGAACTCTGTAACTAGAAGAATGATGTTCTTAATGCATGTGTTTATGTGTTGAAGTATAGCCCTGTGGTATTAGAGTAGCAGCAGAAGGTAGGAAGTTCTGCATTTCTTGAATACCAGCTACTTGGGAAGGCTGACAGAAATTTTAAATCCAGTGTTGATGCCTAAAATCATCACATCATTTATTGCTATATTGAGATATCATCTCCTGGTTGATCACATCTACTTTGTTAATTACATGGAGGATTGGAGAGTTATTGTGGGTTTAATTTTTTATCAGCAAATCAACTTCTTAATGTTGTTACTTAGGTTAATGTTTATATTTCTTTTGCAGAAACAGCATAGCAGCATCGGCAGTTTGTGTTTTCAATCTGAGTGCCATAACTCAGGCCTTTAATGGACCCTTCAAATACCAGGAAAACTCTCGCTCTGCTTGGCTTCCATATCCCAATCCTAACCCTAATTTTCAGGTACAGATATATGGGAGAAGGACAATAGTTTACATGATGTTTTTTTCAAAGTGTTGTATGGTTTATAGTTAGCAAGTCCCGTTTTGAAGTATGTTACAGCTTACAATCTTAAAAAAATACAGAAAAAAAAAAAACAAACAAAACCAAACAGAAATGGCTTAAGAGGTCCCTTTATTTCAACATACTTTACTTTTTCCTTCCACAAAATAATTTGTGTTGAAAAGCAGATGTACTTTGAAGGGTAGGAGAAAAAAGGCTTGATTTCAATTTTCTGTCAAAATGAAACACTAAACACTATAGTTATTTCTCAAGGTAACATTAGTTCTTAGCCTAAGTATGATCCAACTGGTATTCTCTTTTATACTGCACTTGTGCTAGTTGAACCTGAACAGGGGACACTGACAGAAAAGATATAGAGAGGAAAGGGGTAAAGGAGGAGCAGTCAGGATTTCCCTTTGTAAGATGGCCCACACTTGTTGAATAGTCTGATCAAAAGAATTTGTGATGTGGGGTGCCCCTCATTTGAACTTGTCACCCTCAGAGGGTATAATAATTTGCAGTTGACTGACAGCATAAAATTAATTAGTAGATCATTCTACGTAAAGAAAAGGGTATTTCAGGTAAGCACGTAGGCATTGTTTTCTTCTTCATATTAACCACTCTTAGGAAAATTTTAGTAAGTGCTTTAGGTTAGACTCAAAGTGTGAGGGGGTTGTAGATGGGTTTGAACTAGTGGGACATTGTTCTAGTATTAATGAAGACCAGAAGACCTCCCGCCTCCCAAGGGTGCCACTAG
>JAVHNF010008315.1:62430-75723 GCA_034783455.1 Micropsitta finschii | reverse complement strand
GCTCTTCACCGTCCTGGCCCTTGTCCTCGCCTCCGTCTTCCTGAGGCTGTGGGAAGCCGAGGGGGAGCGGCCCCGGGAGCCGGCGGCGGCCGAAGCGGCCCTGGAGAGCGGCCCCGGGGACCAAGCGGCGGCGGGAGGGTCCGGGGAGCGGCTGCCGCCCGGGCGGAGCGGAGCACAGCACATGTGCTCGCCCAGCCTCTGCGCTGACGAGTGAAAGTTGCGGGCGAACAAATGAGTCTGGCGGGTTGGGTTTTCTCGGGCAGGGCAAGGAGTGGG
The DNA here is from genome assembly GCA_034783455.1 of Micropsitta finschii. Taxonomy (NCBI): domain Eukaryota; kingdom Metazoa; phylum Chordata; class Aves; order Psittaciformes; family Psittacidae; genus Micropsitta; species Micropsitta finschii. Next base: position 75,447 of record JAVHNF010008315.1, on the reverse strand, counting down.
GTGAGCAGTCCGCGGAACCGCTGTGAAATTAGGAGGACGTGGGGTTTTGCATGCTTCGGTGGCTAGCCCAGGGTGATGCTGGGCTCTAATTATTGTTACGAGAAGTGGAGTTTCTGTCGGAACTTTTGTTTGTTTGCCTGTCTGTAATAAGTTCTTAAACTATCGTGTGGCTGAATGTCCGCTAAACCGGCTTGGGGTCCATCTAGGTAACGAACCGCCTAGATTTTTTGTTTCCTCCTCCTTTCTGTTGAAAACTCGGCAGAAGTGACTGACAGTCGTTTTCTCTTCGAATGTTGCTAATGTGACCTGATCCAACTGCGCTGTGTGTAACTGCTTGTCAGACTGATGTCACAACGAACTTTCAAATATTTCCAGTTTACACTCTCCTCAATCATCATTATTAATAACAGCAGTTGACATAAGCTGTTTTTTTTCTGAAGTTCTTCTTCAACTCGCTGGGTTTATGTATGGCTCATAAATCACAGTATGACCTGCATTAAGTGAAGTTTAGTTTTAGGGAGTTGTAATACAGTGCTTTGAAACCCGGCGTGTAATTTACCAAAGCTTATATTTGTTCTGTCTGACAGAGCTATGCTCCTACACTGTAATTGTCAGTGTAATTTAAATATAATATTTCATAGATCATTAGTAAGAAATTATGGGATTATTTGATCTTTTAGCTTGTTTATCACTTGCATAGCCGTCATGTTAGCCTGTATTAGACAGCACCATGTATCATTTTAATGTATTAGTAGTCTTAATTTCAAGGGTCATCACCCATGTATGTAGTGCAGTTTCCCCATACTAGATGTATTTAAGTCAGTGGCTTCAACTGAGCAATAATGTATTTGATTCTTTGTTATATAACTCTCCATTATAGAAGTTAGTCCTCCAAAGTACTGTAACTTTGTTTAATGAGATATGCTGAATGGGAGATACTTTATTGCTACATGAGGAAGTTAGGAATAGCTTCTTAACTTGAAATTTATTCTGTCTTTCCAGGGTTTTAAAATGCGGTAGGTCTCAGGTGCTAGTTTTTAAATGAAAGTAATTTCTGCTGAAAGAAAATTATACACAATCATAAGTGTCTGTCATTAGTTTACAAGGTGCATATTGTAATCTTTGCAGGTTCTAATTTACTTCATGATTTAGAGAAGCTAAGGTATTCAATGCAAATAATGATTTCTGTGTTTGTTGTATGGCTGTTTAAAAGACACATGCCATGGCATAAAATGAAATTTCTAATGTTTAAGGCTGCAAGTAGAGGATAACTGAATAGCACTGAAAGGCAAATCATTTCTTTTAAGAAAAAGTTCTGGACAAAATGGTGGAAGCAAACCTTGGACATCATCAGCTGAGCATACACGAAGGGTCAGTGAGACTTGCTAACGAGACCCCAGCAAATTTTAAATTCTGAGTTTTCCAAAGGGGGCTTTTTACTAGTTTCTTTTTTTTATCCCTCTTTTTTTTTTTTTTTCCTCCACACCTGAATATTGATTGAGGTATAATGGAACTCTTTAATGGGAATAAACTGGTAAAAATGAGCAATGAAACTTTGAACCTTACTTCTGACTCTAATGTAATTCCGTTATCACTGTCAGAATTGAAGTCATGTTGGCAATGTCAGTACCCAGTGAGGCTAGCAGGTTGAAGTAATGCAATTACAGTACTTCTGTCTTTTGATGTGCATGTTATAACTCAAAATGCATACAGGGACCAAGGGTTGAAATGCAAATTTTGACTCCTTTAAATATAAAGGAAATTGTAAGAAGATGGCAAGTGTATTTTTTCAAGACTACACTAGACATGACATCATACTAGAAAAGATTTCACTAGAAACAGCGTAGATGACGACTTTTTCTCCCCCTTTTAAGTTAGTAGGAGATACAAGAAATCCAGCACAATGCAGTCATTCTTCACCCTTTTGTTCAGTTACTCGGTATTTAGTGTAGCTTAATGCAAGTTTAAAGGTCAGTTCTGCTGAAACTGCAGCAGGCTTTTCTTGTGTTAGGTTATATAGATATGTATGTAGAGTCAGCACATGACCGTGTCCAGTCAGACTCCTATGGTATATGCTGACCATGGAAGAGAGGAAGAGCTGTCAATGATTTTAGTGAGTTAGCCATAGGCCGAATTATGAATTTGCCCTCATTAGTAAAATGTGCATTTAGTGGTATTCTGACATTGGCAGTAATGTTTATAAATGTACCATCTTGTTTTAAGACCAGCTGAAGTTATTGATCATCAGGTGTTTTTTGAGGAGGTGGCATGGTGAAATCCTCATTTCCTGTCTAGTTATAAAATAAACTTTCCAATTCATTGCTAAAGCAGATATCCCCAAACTTCTCTGTGAATTAGGGTTCTGTCAGCCTCTCCCACCACTTCAGCTGCTTGCTACAGCACTGGAGCGAAGGAGGGATAGTAGGCTGATGGAGGAGGCATTGATATCCTGACAGCAATAAGCAAAGAAGCTGTTCAAAAGCAGTCCACAGAGCAAAAACAGTCTATCGATGGTAGAACAGTGTCCCCTGGGGACCATGTCATTCCCAGTGCCTAGAGTTGGGCACTTCTTTTGTGCTATCTAGAAAGACCAATAAGACAAAATAAGTTTACTTTTTTATTATTTAAAATAGTGCTGCAATAAGTTACAGAAGAGTATTTTTTTGTCATTGTGCAAATTCTGTGTCTGAGCAGAGCAGCTCTGCTTTAGGAAAGATTAAAAGATGAGAACATGGTACTGACAACCCTGATTTCAGACGGCATTAATGATTTTGATCACTGTATATTAATACTCTAAACATTCATCAATCTCTGAGGGTTTCATACAAACTTACATTTTTTTAACCTATCCTATTTTCCTTAGGTTTTCACTTGTGAACTTAATAGGCCTGACCTTTATATTTTGTTATTTACTTTATGTTTATCACACTATTTAAGATGGAGCTTCAAGGGTACAGATGTTAAGGTTCTGAGTTACATGAAGCAACAAGCTCTCCATAAAACAGTTTGATAATAAAGCAGTACAAATGAGGGGAAAAAATGACAATCAATTTCTGGTTTATTTCTTTGTAAGTCAATCTTCCTTGCTGTACTGTGAGAATAAGGGAAATTGAATGGGGTATTTTTATTGCCTTTTAAAAAAAGTCTTATAAATTTCTTAACATGTTATGGTGTCCTTGAGTTTTGATTACAGTTCTTAGAGTTAGTTTAACTTTGATTTTTTTGTTTGTTTGTGGTTTTGTCACTGAAATGTTATGTATGTGATACAAGTACCCTGTTTGATCTTTTACTTTGATAAAATCCCAAGGCCAGGGCATTTGGATACAAACTTGTAAAACTTTTAATTTCAGGGCTTTTTTCTGTGGAGAAAAAGCAGCAATGTAGTACCACCAGAAGGATGTAATCATAGTCCAAAGCTGGTCGTCTGATACTGTCTAAAGTTAGTTCTACTTTATTTGGCTGCAGTAAGGCTTTTATCCTTGTCCGTTTATATACTTTCAATATATGAAAAATGGCTTTGTGTAAAAAATCAAATTACTTGCAGCAGCTTTCCTGTGTCTGTAATATAGGTATTTGGTAAAAAGCATTGTGAGGTATGTTTCTTTCTAGTTGTATGGAATGCCTGTGTTGTTGGCTGAAAAGAGAGCAACCTAGTGAAGTAACCCCTAAGTTATTTCAGCTTCATTTGGTACTTCTTTTATTCAGTTGACATCACCCTGCTGCGCAGTGTCAAATCTCTTCAGTTTAAACTGGACTGAACAGCAACATCTCTTAGTCATAAACACACAGTAATACTTATTCATAGATGTATTACTGAAATACTTTATGATGTGTAAAGTAAGGAAAGAAGGTGGATTTCTGGCTTCATTTAGCTTATGCTTTGGTGCAGTGGGGCATCCTACTTAAACCTCCTGATTTAGGTACTTCTGCAGGAGGAGCAGAATGGTGTTGGCCCTCCTTATCTTGGTGCATGCATGGTGCTGAGAAAAAAGACCAAAATATAGCCGTACTGTGAGGAGAAAGCACTCTTCCATGGAATAGTGTCATGCTCTCTTTCACTTGTCCTGTGAATTCTGTATTTCTGTCTGGTTAGCCCCACAATTAGGTCTTTCTCTTGGGATATATGAGGTATGGATTTAAATAGATTCCTCAGTATAAGGAGAACTTAGTTCTTACAGATCTTGGGACTGTATTGTAGTTGACGAGCAGGCACAAAATCCACCTTCCAGACCTGGTGGCTGTGAAAGTACTCACTTTGGCTCCTGAATCCAGAAACTTGTTTCATCCTGAAATCTGTCTTGCAAACAGTTGTTAGTTTCTGAAGTCTGTGAAAGCAGTGAAAATTTAAATTTATCTCAAAGTGCATTGTTTCCTACTGTTCATTGCATGGGTTCTCATAATCATAATTGTTCCAGGACAGTTAACTGTGTTTACTCACTATTGATGGCAGTGAAGGTTGGTGGATTCTGTTTCTGGAGCTGCATAAAAGCTGCATCTTGAAAGCAAAACTTGGTCACAGACACCTATTTCCTATGATTGCCCCATCAGTTACTTGTGGATTTAATTCCAGTGTCTTGGTTACTTCCCTTTGCTTTTACCACAGCCTTGTGAGGCAGGAGAGTTTTATTTCTCTTTAACAGAGAATTAAATATAGAGTGACAAACAGGTCCAAGTCTACAAAAGCAGCTGTTTGGCTAGTGCTGACATTAATTTGTACTATTTGGGGCAAGTGCATGGCCAACCATAAAAAATACTGGTAGAATGAAGCCTCAATTTCTATGCTCAATTTCTCAGTTTCTATGCATGTGCTGTTCCAAGCAGGTCCTCATTTTTTTCTTCTCACAGCAGCAGCTGGGACCTGGTGTGTTCAATCCTCTTTTATTCTACAGCCCTGTTCATTGCTGTGCCAGTGTGTCAGCTTCAAAAGCCCCTATACATGAAATGGCAAAACTAGCTGAAACCAGCCATATCTGTAACTTTACTGATAGCTGGCAAAGATTTAGTACAGTGTGACCTTATTTATTGCAGGATGGGCAGGCAAGGAGTATCCAAAGCTAGCAGATGTTCGGGAGGCGATGTCTCTAACTGATAAGTAGAAGGATGGTGTGAAATAATTCATTCATGTTTAGTGGGGCCACTAAATTCCACAGACTTACAACACAGACACTGTTCTTTATCTTTGACCTAAGTAAGGCTAAAAGTACTTTAACCCTATGTTTTCCAGGCACTAGCTTTTCTTATATCAAGTCCCCCCGCTTTTGTTTTACAAATTCTTTTGCTATGTGACTCCATTGTGCTTATGAGTTCTGGCCATTTTCAACTTGTTGTCTAACCCTGTGTCTTTAGCAAGCTTTCCAAACTCATACAGTTATATCCACATAGCAATACCTATGATTTGCAAAAGACAATACATTTATGTATTGTGTACACCGGCAGAACACCCAACTAGTGTGTCTTGTATTGGGGTGTCTTAGACACAAGATATATATATATATATACACCTTGGTGAAGGCTCTCGTTCCTCTATTACAGGATCACAAGCCAGAGCCAGTTCCCCATGTGTATCTGAATAATATAATCCAGATCTCCCAAACTGGGGAATATTACCTCCCCAGGAAGAGAACCGGAGTTTCCTCAAAGTATCCTACAAGGGAATTTGAAACCAGGCATATAAGCTCACCCTTAACCTTTTGTCTCCCTGTATTCATGAGTTATTACCTATATATTACTACATAGTCCTTTTCTTGAGTCAGTTTGGTGTCACCTGGCTTAGATATTACAGTCCACTCCGTAGGTTCTTCCATAGGTCCTTTAATCCTGCTGGAGTGGGTCCATCCTCTTTCTTCTGTTGTCAGCAATACCTGAAAGAGACCTTCCCACTGTGGAGTTAAAGATCGCTCTCTCCAGGTCTGAATTAATACCCATTCCCCAGATTAATGTCATGAATTTTAAAGTCTAAAGGCATCATCTGGGGAACCCATCCTTTTGATCTTAAATGTTCCAGAGTCTGAGCTATTGTGGTGATATATCTTCTGATACTCGCTTCTCCTCCTTCATAAGTAGTGGTCTCCTTTTGGGTTGTCATAAAAGGTAATTCAAACATAATTTCATAAGGAGATATCCCTAAATCCGATCTGGGTTGTGTTCGAACCCATTACAATGCTAAAGACGAACACTTTACCCAAGACATTCCGGTCTCAATCAGTAGTTTAGTTAATGTTTATTTCAAGCTTTAATTCATTTTTTCCACTCCTCCTGAGCATTGAGGATGCCATGGGGTGTGCAATTCCCATTTTATCCACAAGGCTTGAGTTATTTGTACAATTTTTGATGTAAAAGGTGTTCCCCTATCTGAGTCAATTCTACTAATCATCCCACATCTAGGGATAATTAATTCCAAAAGAGTTTTTGATACTGTATTTGCTGTAGCCTTGACAGCCAGAACTGCTTCCACCCAGTGAGTTAAGTGATCTACTATTACTAATAGGGACTTCCACCTCTGCACAGGAGGGAGTTCAGTGAAATCTATTTGGATGCTTTGAAAGGGCTGCATTGCTAATTCACGTCCCCCGGAGGTAGTTTTTCTTATAACCTTTTTATTCACTCTTTGGCAAGTCATGCATTTATCAGTTGTTTTGCTAACCCAAAAATTCCAATACATCCATACTCCCTTAAAAAGTGATCACATAGGGCTTGTGTACCCCAATGAGTCTTTGATGTATGCTTTCTAATATCTGTCTGGTCAGTGCTTTATTAAGGAGTTGCCTCCCGTCAGGGAGTTTCCATTTCCCATGTTGATCTTGTTTTACTCCTATTTTACTCAACTCTTTCTCTCTGACTCACTGAATTCTGGAATCTCCAATTCCTCTTCCTCAGGTAACAGAACCAACATGACTCTCTCAATTCTGTTTTCAGCTGCATTTCTAGCTTCTTGGCCTGCTAGATTTTTTCTCCTTATTTTGGGTGTCATTCCTCTCTGATGTCTCCTAGCATGCACTACAGATATTTCATCAGCTAATTTTAATGCTTCCAAGACTTCCAAGATAAGCCCTTCATGAGTCAACCCCTTCCCTTTTGAATTTAAAAGTCCCCGTTCCTCCCAAATTTTCCCAAAGGTGTACACTACACCAAATGCATATTTTCAGTCAGTATAAATAGTTCCCTTCCTATGCGCTACGTATCCTAAGGCTCTTTTTAGAGCATATAGCTCATATGTTTGAGCAGACCAATTTGAGGGTAGTTTCCCTTTTCCAATGGTTTGCATCTTATTAACTACAGCATACCCTGACATCCTTTTTCTCTGTGGACATCTAAAAGATCTGTCCACATACATTCTTTCACCTTTAGGAAGGGCCTGTTCCATTAGATCCTCCCAAATCTTGGTCTGGTATCGTATAATTTCTAAACAGCTATGGGTTAAACCTTCTTTTTGCTCCCCATATAGGAACTGAGCAGGGTTTAGGCTTTTGTTCACCAGTAATGTTAAATCATTGTTATTAATTACTATTGCTTCATACAAATAAAAGGGTTTGTCCAGTGAGGGTCCAGCAAGCCCTCAGTCCCATCTGTCAACATGTCTGTTCCCACTTTTCCATCTGCCCCAGCACTCATCCCATGCTCAAACACGGGAGCTGTGCCAGCTCCCCTACTTTCCCCCTTGGTTTTCCCTTTCTTTTTCCTCACAGTTGCTCACTCTGCTCTGCAGGGGCTCCAGATGCCTGCCTCTGCAACAGCACTTCTGGTTTAACCCTTTCTTAACTCTGAATGTGAATCTGCTGCTTGTTGCCAGTGACAGCAATCTCTTCCTCCGTATCAATATCAGATAGGACAGATGCAGAGGGTGCTCCTCTCAGAGGTACCTCTGATACATAATTTTTCACCCTACCTTCCTGATTACTCTGGGTTTGATTTTTATTTTATTGGGGGGGGGTTGTTGTTGTTGTTGTTTTTTTTAACTTTAAACATCTTTTCCCAGTATCACAGGCTGAACAACATCTCTCCAGCTTAGCTTTCTGTTTTTCCCTATCCTTTTCCAAAGCCAAAATTAAGGGACCTGGCTGAGCTATATCAATTTCGTATTCCGCCTGTCATGCTGGGTGGTTTCTTAAAGTGAAAATCATATCTGCATACATCACTTCATCCCATTTTCCTTCATGAAACATCAATTGTAACAACGTATTATAGTTCAAAAGTTCCATTGAAGGGCCACTTTTCCCCATCTTCCAATTTATATAAAGGCCACCATCGATTACAATATTTGATCAGGGTTTTCTTATTCACACTTCCTCCTGATGGCACCCCTATATCTTTCCAAACAGCTAAAATGCAACCTAACGAGCTTTTTCTGAGAATTCCCCCACTCTGTTGTCCTCCCATTGTAGTCCTTTAAAGATATATGACATATATACAACAATAACATTTTACCCAGAGTAAAAGACATAACAGAGTGCTGCACCCACAACGGATACACCTAAATTCCAAACAGTTCTGTAAATAAACCTCTTGTCTCGCACCAAAAGAGATACTGTATTTCGAACAAGCAGGACACTTAGCTTGGGTATACAAACTACAGTGATGACGGATAGGGCAAGGGCTGGTTCGAGCCCCTACTTTGACTGTTAACCCCTATATTCCCGCCTAACCGAACAATACTTACAGCCTGTTTTCTTGTCTGGGTCTTCATGCACGTGAATTACAGGTGACCGCAGTTTCCCTGGGAGCCCTTCCCCGCTTTTGCTTTACGAGTCCTCTTCTTTGCCTAGGATATAACCAGCAAGTGCCGATGAGACCAGAAGAAACCGAGCTAACTGCCAAAATCGGCAGGCTGCACCTTTCGCTCGAATTCCCCTAGGCCCACGGAAGCAACGCAGGCTCTATCCTGGATGAGCCCCCAAATGTGAAATACGAGCTCACTCCTTTAATAGAGATAACAGGGTTTTATTGAGGGACAAAGTCAATAAAGCAAAACCAACAGCGCTGGGCACATGACCGTAGCCAGAGGTGCACCGATTAGCATTTGTTACGGGTTTTTATACTTTCACTATTGCATTAGTCATATACATATTCATAATTCCCACATGTTTATAACAGTTCTCTTTTTTGGTTTGCAAGGAGAGGCAGCAAGCTTTTCTGCTAGTGTAGACTAGTAGATTTTCTACCAAGGTAGTAAATTCCTTAAAAGACTAGTGTACAAAAGAGGGAGAATAGGAGGAAAAGGAGTTCAGGGAGAAGGGAAACAAAGGAATGAGGAAGCAAAACCTAGTTTTCAGTTTGATTTGCATCGAATGCCAGAATGTGTAAATATGAAAGAAGAGATTTCACTGCTGGGAGAGGGGAGCATGGTCTCCCTGCCAGGATGGCACTTTTGACTTTTTAGTAGCAAATCTTCAGTAAAGGTTTTTCCCATTTACACTGTGAGTTGGCTGATTGCCTAAACACTGTTCAAGTCTAGCTGCATCCCTAATCCCTGCAGAGGTGCCTGAAAAATTAAGCAGAAGGGCTTGTGGCACTAGCAGTGGGACTGCTGCTGTCCCACACAAGCAGTCAGTCCGCAAAGTCAAGCACACTGGTGTTAACAGCCTCCCTGTCTTAAGACAACAGTATTTATCATTGTTCATTTGCTTTTGAGAAAAAGATATTTAAAGATGGTTCTGAGAAGTGATTTGGAGAAAACTCCAGGCACAAACTTGCCAACAAAGTTTTCAAGTTGACAAGCAGGTATTTATTGCCACACCGGGAGACACGGGGGACAGCTCCTCCTAACGTGTGTCCCCATATTGCTACACAAGCTGTAGTTATATAGTCCCTAGGCATACATATGCATTCATGAGGCTACGTATGGATTACATCCATTTTTCCAGAAAGTTCCCCGCATGTGCATGAAACTGTGATGGTGGTCTCAGAGGGTCGCTTACTTCTTCCAACAATCTTCATCACTTCTGGCAGCCTTTGAAGCAAGCAGTAGATGCTCATACCAGCTTAAATGGTTCGTTGACACCACAGACATAACAATCCTCCTGTCCTTCTACTTACCAGTTAATTTAACTACAGCTCATCCTGGACACCTGCCATTCCCAGATACTCCTTATCCTTGCATCCTGTTCTTCGAGGCTGTTTTTCTTACATTCATTTTGTACTAAGGTCATAGGGCCTAAAACTATGTCAACTATAACAGTTTATCTTGTACAAGAATTCTCAGTATGTTCTCCAGCTGTACTCTACTGTTTTTTTTATTTCTCTGTATCATGCACCTCAGTAATTTTCCATTGCTACTGTTACCAAGCCATCAAACTTAACATTACTTAAAACCGATTCTAAAGGTTTATATATTCCATTTTGTAATTTTGTGCCCCCCACCCCCCGTCTCAGAAGGCAGAAATGTTTCTCTTTGCTCAAAGAGATGGGCTGTGCTCTGGCAGCTTCAGAGCTGCAGGTGCCCTGGCATCACAGAGCACTGGGTGCTGTGGGGGGGTGCGTGTCCATAAGAAACCGATGCCCTGGTGCAGTGGAGTCCATGGGTAGCACCAAAGGCATGCAGAACATTGTTCTTATCCTGTTTCTTGCAAAATAGTACCTGTAAATAGCAAAAAAAAAAAAAAAAAAAAAATAGAGGAGTTTGGGGAATTATGCCCTAAAATGCTGTTCTAATCCTTGGAGCAAACTCAGCAGGTAACAGCCTGTTAAAAAAAAAAATGCTTCAAACTAATTTCAGTGATTATCCCACTCCATGAAGCATAATTTAGTTTGAGGGTCCAGGGGTTTAGTCTTGCATCACATCAAATCTGGTGCTTTTCTAGCAGCAGAGATTGCAGAAGGGAGCTTCTGAAAGCGTCAAGCTGAGTGCAGCAGCAAGTGCTCAGGAAGGCAAAAGCAGGATTGGAAAGGAACTGTGGCAGGTTGGAGGAAGGACTGGAAAAATGCTAATTTTTATTTTTTTAAAAGGTTGGAGCTAACTGCATAAATACAGGGGGAGCAACAGGCTCTGCAGTAACAAGCTGGAGCTTCTGATGCTTTGTGAAGCACAGGCAAGCTCTTTTGGTAAAAACAAGGGCCAATAAGAAACCTGAAAAGGGGCTTTGACAAGGGCCTGTAAGGACAGAACAAAGGGAAATGGCTTTAAATTGACAAGAAGGGAGATTGAGATTAGATTGAGGAAGAAGCTCTCCCCTGTGAGGGTGCTGAGGCCCTGGCACAGGTTGCCCAGAGAAGCTGTGGCTGCCCCATCCCTGGCAGTGTTCAAGGCCAGTTTGGACGAGGCTTGGAGCAAGCTGCTCTAGTGGAAGGTGTCCCTGCCCGTGGCAGGGGGCTGGAACTGGGTGAGCTTTAAGATCCTCTCCAACTCAAACCACTCTGTGATTCAGAGCTGTGCCCATGGCCTCATGGGAACAAGCGGTCTGTATCTAATTAAAAATTGGAGCAGCTCCTCTGCCTGGAACGAGGAAGAGCTTTTCTGCTCCTCAAAGCAGTGATGACACTGCTGGGAAGGAGCAAGAGGCATCCCAGCAGCTCAGCTCACCCTAGCCTCACCCTGCAAAGCTGAGGCTATATGAATGCATTTCATTGCTCGAAGTGGTGAAACTTAAATGTGCTGCTCACTACAAAGCAGACCACTGCGAGCACTTATTGCAGCACTCATCTAAGAGCCTTGATGGTAATGTGCTTAAAATGTGGCAACAAGGGAATTTCCACCGAGCCTGTGAGGAGGGAAAGGGGCTGCAGTTGCAATGAGGCGCAGCGGTCACTGCACAGGCAGAGATGTCGCTGTGCACAAAGAAATCTCTTCCTTGTTTGACTTGCTGTGTGGATATGGTGAGTGTAGGGCTCTTTACAAAATGCTTATTTAATGGTGGATTACACAGAATGGTAAAATTCAAGGTTGAGAGGAAGTTTCTTTTCAGCATAGGATGCTCTGCAGAAGGATGTAGGCTGCTCGACAAAACAAATGAGTCTCCAGGGAGCTCCCAAGGGTGTGAGAAGGAGAAGAGAGCTGTAACCCAGCTCCACTGCTCCTCTCTGTCCCTATCCTGCCACGGATGGAGGAGCAAAGCCAGCTCTTTTGCTGGGTTAGCTCCTTGAATAACTTCCACCGAGCCAAAGAGGCTGCCAAGCACAGGCTGGATTTTGCTGGCTTTTGTTTTCAAGTGTTCCCAGCTGTGCAGCCCCTGGATACCAGCACACAGCCACTTTCCTAAGTGCCATGTCCCAGTGTGACACTCACATGCAAGACCCTGTCCCTTGCTGTGGATGAGGCAGCTGGTGGTTGGCGGCTGCAGTTGGCTTCAAATTGCTCATGGTGTTCCGGTAGCTCTGGTGTGCGTACGTTGATGGCTGGTGGCATCCCCAAAAGAAGGGCTTTGTCCAGGCAGGATGAGGCAGCCTGGGGCAGGAAGAGAGCAGCTCTACAGCTCTGCTTCACCCCACCTCACTGAGCCAGACCCACACAGTGCCCTGGCATTCAGGAAAAACTGCTCCTGGAGTTCACCAGGCAGAGGAATTGAGATGGGATTCTCCCTGTTCCCCATTGCTATCTGCCATTGGAAGCAGAGCTGAGATTCTGTGGCATGCCCATCCCAGGAGAGCGGTGGGAGATGGCCTGGTAAGATGCTGCTGCTGGGAGACTGGGAGGGCACCTCAAAAGCTGTGTTTGCTGAGATGGTGGTGGACCTGTGTTCCACTGCTGCCACTGACCCAATACAGGTGTTTACCGTGAAATTCAGAGTTTCGGCTGCTGGGGCAGAGGGAGCTGTGGCATTACCAAAACACTGCTCCAACAGAGGCTCCACGGTTGCAGACAGGTCTTTTACATGATCCACCACCAAGTTTAGCATCCAATTCCCTCTTACTGCCCTAGGAGAAACCTCTAGATCTCATCTACAATGGGATCAGCCATTGTAGAACCCGCCTATAGGTGGGATCAGACACTGCAAAACCCATCTACAGCAGGATCAGCCATTGTAGATCCTGCTTTGAGGACAAGATAATGCTTTTTTTTTTTTTTTTTTTTTTTTTTTTTTTTTT
>JAVHNF010008315.1:32459-50377 GCA_034783455.1 Micropsitta finschii | reverse complement strand
TTTTTATCACTTGTTAGGATGGCTTATTGTCCTGGGTTCAGCTGTGAGAGTTATTGTTTTGTTTGGTTTTTTTTTTCAGTTGCTGGTGCAATGCTGTGCTTTAGCTTAAGTCTGGGAACAATGCTGATAACACACCAATGTTTTAGTTGTTGCTCAGTAGCCCTTATCCTGATCGAGGACTTTTCAGTCTCTCATGCTCTGCCACTGAGGAGAGGCACAAAAAGTCAGGAGCAAGCAGAGACAGGACACCTGACCCAAACTAACCAAAGGGGTATCCCATACCCCTTCACATCATGCCCATTATATAAACTGGAGGGAGTCACCCAGAAGGCACAGGAAATGGTGAGCATTGTGTTGTGTTTATTGTTTTTTTCCCTTCCCTTTTTAGTTTTATATTCTCTGCTGTTGTTATTTTCCTTATCATTATTATTAGTAGTAGTAGTTTTATATTATACTTAGTTATTGAACTGTTCTTACTTCAACCCATGGAGTTTACGTTCTTTTGATTCTGATCCCCATCCTGCTGGGAGCTGGTTAGAAGAAGGGGGAGAGTGAGCAAGCAGCTACATGGTTCTGAGTTATTTGCTGGGCTTAAACCATGGCACATGTTATGCCTTGAATAAATGGATTCCTAAATATCCAGGCCCTGAGTCTCACCCTTTTTCACCATTGCTCTCTATTTCAAGAAAAAGCACATCCATTCTCAGAAGTCTTGCTGCTGCTGTTGCAGCTGGGAGAAGAAAAAAAGGAATATTAATAGAGACACATCTTTTATGTCTCCACAAAGCCAATTGCAGAAGGGTCACAGGAAGTGGACAATGCTAGCAGGACTGACATAGCATTACATTCCTCTGAAAGGATCCCTGAGGAATAGTTGCTGTTTACTGGAGCCTAGAGTATTGCGATTTAAAACTGAAAAGATTCTCCTCTGCAGCTCACATCAGATCTGAGATATACATTACTTATAGCAGAGATGCAGGGGCTATGGAAGATATTCCTTCCCATTTTATGGGGTGAAAGATTGTGGTTTTCCAAGTAAATAGTAAAATTCCCATTGACAGCCACAGGAGGTAGTTCACCATTTTATAAAGCCTGCCCTATTTCCCAAGCATAGGCAACTTGCTAAAGGGGAATGGTATTGTGAAACTAAGATATATTAACTGTAATTAATTTATTTTTGTAAGAAAAAGAAAACAAACACAAAACCACTCCAACCCTAGTGAAGCAGCATGAACTGTGGTAATGTCTACATGGGATATATATATATAATTTAGGAATAAATAAAATGGCTGAACTGAAAAATAAATCAGAAATTCAAAAAAAAAGGGAACAGCCAGGCTGCACAAAAGCAGTTACTGCTGATCCATCCAGTTACTCTGGGGATACTCAGATAACAATAATCTTTGTGGTATTCTCTATAAATCCTATACTCCTTAAAATAAAATATGGGCACCTTCATTTTCCTATCAAAGATTTTCTGTTCAAACTCATTTACTCAACAAGAGCCTTTTACAAATGATTCTCCTGCTTTTATAACAGAAGCGTAGGCCATAATTAAACTGGTGAGTCATCAGTCCACCAGGTTTCATAGGAAATCCCTTATTACTTTAAGGCACCTGCTGTAGCTCTTTGACTCATTTCCCATAGAGGAGTTGCAGATACAGATTGATTCCAAATAGTTCCCATAAAAGAATAGACCAGTGAACTGGTTTTACATAAATTTCAGTCTTTATAGTTTCTAGTCCTATGCAATTAATGAGATTTGGCTGAATCCCCAGTTACTTCTGGGTTGTGATTTATAAAGCACAAGTCTTGATTCAGGCTTCTCAAAAATTATTTCCCACATTTTAATGTTATTAGCTCATTTCTAACAGTGCATCTCTCCATGTTTCTTCTTGGAACTGGTCACCTTTTGTGAGTTACAAGATGAGTTTAATTATTAACAGGAATATGCTGAACTGTACTTAAAAGTATTTAAAAATTACAACACGACAAAATGATGTGTATCATCAGGAAAAAGAGAAATTACTCTAAAATATGCCCAAATATTACAAATATGTCAGCATTTTCAAAAACTGTTGTTAGGTGCTGCCCTAAATAAGATATTGTGATCAAATAATCCTAAACAAACTGTGATAGTTTAAGTAGATTAAAAATATTTCAGAATAATTAAAATTATATTTTCATAGGCAAGAATATTATAGAGCCAGGATGAAGACAGTTCAGCTCTGGCAGAAGAAAGAGGTCTTCAGTATTCATGAACAAACACAGTTTGTGTTATTTGTGTTCAGCACAAATAATTTGTAATAAAAGTATAAGGCCCAAATTTCAAAGCAATTGCTTAGAAAATACGTGTTAGTGCTCAAACAACATGCAACTTAAAAAAACATCTAGAGAGCTGCATGGAAAGAGGTAATTTTAGAATTAATAAAAATCTTTGGAGTGAGTAACTGCCAGGGATAACACATTACGTTTAAATAACACAGGGTTAAAGACAGTTTTTGTTTAGAGTTTAATATTTCACTGCAGTTTGAAGTAAAATAGAAGGGCTTTTTTAAAGGCATAATATAAAGTAGTTTCACTCAAAGATGTCGTCTGGGAGCTAAACTTTTGCACTTTTGTTAAGAGACCTATGTTTGAGAAGCACAAAAGATAATTCAGTTTGTTCAGAAACACACTCAAACCTTTCTGGGTCAAATCTTCACCTTTGTCAGGGAACATTTCCATTGAAGTCAACCTTTAATGCTTCCTCTTCTCAGCCATCCAGCTCTGGTGTATTCTATAAGGAAAAAAAGTCCTCAGATGTCTGCGGTGTGCTCTATGAACAACAAGGCATAAAAAAGAAAGCAAATATACTGAGCATCCCAGGTTGCTTTAGCATGCTCACAGGTTCTATCACCACTGAAAAGCAATTAGGATTTGCTCACAAGTAGCCAGCCTTTAATGCTATGCTTCACCAGAAACGTCACAATAAAACTGCCTATTTACCTCAGATTTTCTGATTCAAATGCTACACTCTTGTCATTTATTTTTTTGTTTGTACTTTTTAGGTGTCATCTGTCCTGGAAAAAAGTTGTCCTTTTGCAAAGTTCATGTAGGAATAATCATGCTAGTGACACAGTCACTGAGGAATAATGTGAGCAGTGGCCAGTAGATGATATACGCTATTAGGTATATGTTCAAATCTTTGCAGTCCCCTTAGACAGTAAAGTCTTCAAGATTCAGATATTTTTATATTTTGTATTTTTTAAACTTGTATTTGCACAGGATTTTCAGTGCCCAGCATAATGTACACAGCTCCTTTTGAAACCATTAACTGTTATCACAACACATTATGTTTTTATTACAGATAGCTGTAGTCAAGGATTAATAATTTGACCATTAAAGTTTCTCTTACTAGATGAGATGTATTTTCTACTATTCTGTGCCATTATTGAATCTTGGCCTTCTTTTTTTTCTGTCCTTAAAAGTCAGCCAGCCTTGCTTCTCTCAAGTCAAAATGAACTGGCAAAGAAAAAGTATCTGTTGCCCTCAGACACGCCACTAAGGTAACTTAATTTTCCATAAATAGTGCCTGCATCATCTAAGTTCAGCTATTTCTGTCTGCTAATAAGTTAAGTTGCACATACTGACTTGTTCATATATAGCTTTTTTGAGGTCAAATCCACTCCAGCTAAATATGATTTTGAAAGTTTAGGCAGCAATTTTGGCTCTAAGCTAGAGCTGGAACTGGACAGCTGGAACAAGAACTGATCTTGCAATATATTCAAATATAACTTCTGTGAAGACCTGCAAGATTTTTTTATATCAAATGCACACAGAACTGAAAAATAATCACATCTTTCAGAGAACTGAATGAAAAATACTGATTTTTTTATTAGCCTTCTCAGTCAGTCAAGAACAAAAATTCTTCCCCTCCTTCTCTATTTTTTTAAAGAGAGTGAATTTCAGTCTTGTTTATACCATAATGGATCAGACCCCCATGAAATTAAAGTATTAAAACAAATTTACCTAATATTCTGGTAATCCAATAAACCTGTGGTCCTTAGTGTAGTGGTACTTCTGAAGGAAATCAGGCCACAGGTAGATCCTAAGTTCTTGTATTACATTTTACCATTAAGATCAATTTAAAATATTAGGTTATGAGTCTAGAAAAGACATGCAGATTTTATCCAGTTCATCTCCAGGCTAAAGTCAGGATCCACCCTGTGAATGTCTGACATTCTCAGTATTTCTAACACATTTGCCTCACCTGTTCTTAAAGTGACAGTGGTCCCATAACATTTTTAATGTACTTGAATGTCTTTTCAGATTTCAGATGAAATCTCTTCCCACACTAGTCTGCACCTTGTATATTGAAGTGTTCTCTGTTATTTTTTATCCCAGTCCCAGTGCAGAGAATAACATATAATCTCCACTGAAGCAAACTGCTATGTATGTATGTGAACTGTTATGACTGTCCTTTCTTTCAGACAAGCCAAATTCTTTCACTTTTGCATCTATTTTTTACTTTGCTTTGAAATCTCTCTACTTGCTTCACATTTCCTTTCACTACTTCGATCAAACATCTTGTGCTCCCTTGTGAAGAAATCAAAAATCAGTCCAGTGCTTTTATCACAACACCTTTGCAACCACCCATTTCATATCTGGAAATATCTAAAAGCAAAAGATAAAAAGCTGAATGAAAACCAAAAGTAATGAGAAACAAAATTCTTTCTTTCTTTCCTCCTCAAACAATTCAAGGTTCATTGCTTACTTATTAGTGCGAAAAATAATTCTGATTATCTCTTAATCTCTTTTGCTCTGCTTTTATATTTACTTTCAGCACTACTATTTGAAGCTTTTTATCAAATAAAAAAGCCTGCAGCAGTATAGAGCATTCCTAAATGCCCTGATGAAACCAGTAAACAAAAAGTACTTTGGAGAAACAAAATGGGAGACAGCCATATGACAAAGGTCTCCTTGTAGTCACATCAGGAAATGTGACAGATTCAGCCTACCTTCTGAGTGGTCTGAATGGTGGTGTGACAAATACTCCTCTGAAGACCAGAAGCAGTCAGGGAAGAAAGGCTTTGTAAATCTGTCCGCTCTTATCTTGGCTATTAGTTGTCTCACTGCTTTTAAGAAACACAGTCAAATATTTCAGCTAGGGTATTCTAGTATGGAGACAAAAAAAAAATAAAATAATTATTCAGCTTCAGGAATATGAACCATAAGGCTGATTCCCCATCCAGTCTAGAAATCCATATGGAAATACATCATTAATTTAACTAATATTTAGTTGATTAAATTAGATTCTTAGTAGCATAAGGTACAGAAAGAATGATTTATTTGGTCATACATTTAGAATAATTCTGTTTTATCTGATTCCGCTCTTACCAAATGCAATTTGCACTGTCCCTATTTAAAAAAGGTAATGAAAATTAATTTCTAAAAAATCCTTTTTCCTTCTTTTTTCTTTGGTTTTGTACACTGCATATGTTTTTTGTAGTGTGGTGAAAGAAGTAACCGTTCCACGACAGCAGAAGGTATTTAAACATGGAAAGGTATGTCTTAGCAATGCATTATCTAGAGGGTTAGAAAATGGATTCAATTTAAATGAAATGACAGAAAGCAAATCTGTCAACATATCTGCGCTCTACTGCTTCTCTGAGTCATGAAACTCCCAAGCCATAAAGAAAAGTTACAAATGAGACACAGGGAAAAAAAAAAAGACACAAATTCAAGTTTTACTTCTTTCTTTATAAAATATGATTCATTGAAGGCAAATTACTACCCATCATAATAAATCATTATTATCTATATTGTGGCCAATCATAGGGAAGTAGCACAGGGAGAGAGTTGTGCTTCAGATTCATTCCTTCTGTATTTAATGTACAAATACACAAAACCAGTTACAAACTAGTAACTTATAAAATATTAAATTGAACCCAATGATACATAATCCAAGATAAAATACCAGACATGTGAAGGAATTTGATGAACTGGTAAGTACCTATATCTGCAGCTAATGCCCATTTATCTGTGAGCCTAACATGACGTGACATGATTCCTAAGAGCACTTGCTTTGTTATATCAGTTTTCCCAGCTTGACCTTCAGCAGATTACCATGGCATCACTTTAAAAAACCTAAAGGAATGTAGAGAGTGGTTGCATCTGTGCATCAGAGAAAAATAATATATTGTACATGGATTAAAAGTAATAGATGGTCCTCAAGTATATATTACATGATATTTTATCAATTTGCAGGGCTGGAACACTCACAGATTTTAATAATTTTTTTGGACCATATCATTACAAACTATGCTTTAATCTGAGATTAACCAGGTCTGTGCTACTTCACCTTCAGTTAGAAATTGTTAAGAGTCCCACTATTAGATCATTTCACATTCAAAACCAGGTCCCCCTTAGCAGGGAGAAAAGCACGGTGGGAAAAACTCTGTAAACTGTGATGTTCCTTCTCGTTCCAGGTGCAAGGTGTTTTGTACTCATGTAAGTACAAATACCCTGGAATGCAAGGGCCTCACCCTGGGAAAACCACATGCCTGATCATGGTGTCTCCCCTGCCAGGTAAGTCTTTTGTTCTCACCTCGCCCACATCTTTCTGTGACTTTCAACTGTAAATCTGTCTTATGGTTAGGTACCAGATTCTTATAAACTTATACATGTATCATGTAAAATATAGTCTTCATAGAAATGGCATAAACCAAAAGGAAAGGAGTCTCTTTCCAACATTCATGAATGCTGTATGCTCAAGAGTGACATAAATTATTCCCTAACATTCATTTTATCTCTTGTAAAGTCTTTCGAGTACACACAGGTGCTTCGCATGTATGGGACTGTAATGGGATTTTAAAAACCCAACAAAACAGCACTCTCTATTGGAGGCAGGACAGAAAACCTCAAACTATCTGAAAACCCTCTGCCTTTAGGGAGAAATATTAACAGACTCAACATGGCAAGATGGACTTGTAAGGACAGATTTCTTACCCTATTTGCAAAATGCTTTGCTTAAGATCGATGTGTAACCTTACCAATAAAAATATGGATCTTGCTCAGTACCCTATCAATATCTGTAACACGCTATTCTTTAATTAGAGAGGGATGGCTTTCTCTTGTATCTCAATGGTTATCAGCAATCTTTTTGATAAACAGTCCAGAAATAACTCTTATGGAAGACTGCACCCAGGTAGCCCTTAACTTGCACATAAAAACCGGGAAGCACCTCAACTTTTTCCACTGGGACAGGGATGAAATGTGTAAAGGAGAGAAGTATGGATGTAAGCAGTAGTTTCCAGTACTGCTCTGAACCCCACTTGGTGTTACTAAGTTTGTTGAAATTATATGACATTATAGCATGGTCCTGAAGCTTAAGGCCAACTTTTCTTTTGATTAGTTTGTGAAAGATAAGAATGTTAGGACCCAGGACTTGAAACACTCTTAGTTGAAAACAGAGGGTACTGGAATAACTAGAATTTCCTTCTATGGAAGTGTTTGTTTAAATTCTCTTCTAAAAAGTGTTTGATAAGAACTTGCATCCTTTAAGCCTGTTCTTACTGCTCTGTTGTAATGCTTTTTGTCAGATATTGGCGATGGGGGCTTTTTTAGAATTAAAACAAATGTATTCAAAGAAACCCTAATGAGAATATTTTATTTAGCAATACCTTTGTCAGATAGAGCTTATTTCCCTCATCTTTCTCAAGCAGCTGCTTGCTAAATGAGTCACCATAACCCTGCGTCCCTCAGATTACTGCACATTGTTTAGACAGTATGTCTTTCTACAAATTTAATATAAATTACATAAATTGCATAAATGGAAATAAAAAATATTTTATAGTGAACGCATGTGGTTACAAGAAGATCCCAAAGTTGGATCTGAAGTTTTTCTTGGAGTCTTTCTTTAATTTTGTTAGCAGTACTTAACAAGCTAATTACTCCATGGATCCCCTCAGTTATTAGAAATTTTCTTTGACCTTCAGGGTAGGCCTGAACAGTGAGATTAAAATAAATGATATGCTGCACATGAAACATCTTGCCTAAAAAGATGGAGGAAAAAGATCATCTGAATTCAGGAATTCATGTCTGCACAAAATTAACAATGAGTTTCCCACTTAATTTGTTAGGGTGTCATACAAAACCTACCCTTTAAAATTAACACTTAAGTCCCTATTTTCATCAGATGCTTCCTAATTAACATTTATTCTTATAACTTTAAGAGGATATAGTCTGAAAGGATGAAAACTCTAATAATTTTTAAGATATGTCTTTTAATTGCAAAACTTTTGAGCTCATTTACAGCTTCTGTGAAAGTGTGATCGTGTGTTCACTTGTCAACAAACCCTGTCAGGAAGGGTTGCTTACAGGAACGAGCCTTTCAGGTTTCTTTATGATTTCAGAAGTCACACTTGAGAATGCTTGTCGGCATGGCTATCACCTGAGCAGTCTGTTCTATACAGCATCATGAATCAATTAACCTTCTTGGTTTTCAACACAGGTAAGATGTAGATGAAGACATTCATGTCAATTCTTTGTTGGTATATGTGATCATAGTTGCCATTTTTAAGTGTTATCTGTCTTGTGTAGCATTTCTTCATGTATCAAACATTCTTAAGCAGCACAGGATAGATCATGATTGGGTGGATTTTTCCAAGTGAAATGTAGTATTTTGGGGTTGAACAGAGAGGGTCAACCTACAAACAGAGCAAAATGTGGCATTCATCTAAGTTATTGTTTGAATGACAAAACCAGTGAGAAATATTGAAACTTTCACTGGCAGCCAACATGTGTTTATAATAAACAAACAATTCTAGTGATGCCAGGGTGGTAAAAGAGCCAAAACCCTAAAAACATAAATGTGATTATTTCAACATTTGTAACTAAATTCTGAATGCTCACACATTCAGTTATTTCAGAATAGACTTGACTATCAGCCTAGACTTGAAAGAGATGTTTGATAAACACATACTGTTTGGGAAGCCTAAGTCATTTACCTGTTTAAGAGAAGATACAGTAAATTTCAAAATGCAGATGATGAGACACTAGGGAGGGAACAAGTGTCAGGACAATCCATGACATGATGGAAAATACAAGCAAGGGCAACAATGAAAGAGAGGAGTACCACATGATAAATATTTTCTTAAGTGATGAGGAACAGACCTAGGCTTTCAAAATTTCCAAAATTTTCAAGATTTTGAGGAAGGTGTAGGTGAAAATTTCTTGGGAGGTCTTGCTGGGAGGCATCTTAAAGCTCTTATTCAAGGTTAATGCTGAAACCCTGGTATCAGAATCAGGAATGCCCGAGGATAAGGACTACACAGTACTCAGAAAACCAGAATACAAAGCAAAATAGCATATGCTTTTTAATTGGATCCTATTAAAAAATAGATCTCAGACGAGAAACTTCTTCTCGTTTGAAGTACGTGTGCTTTGTCACAAGGAAATAAACTGAGAAATTTTAAAAAATCAGTGCAGAGAACCTACATCCTAAACCAGACAGCATTGCTATATAAAAGTGATCATGTATGTTCTGACCTTGAAAAGCTCTAAGTATCCACAACTGATTTGACTACAGTACAGCTATAATTCCTCTGAAGGCTTTTACTTAATGAATTAGAATATAGTTCTCACTTAAAGGTGTTTCAATATCATCTTCATGTTTGATTTGCAGTTCCAAATCCTGGATACTCTAGCCTAAATCTGAGTAACTTTGTTACAGATAACAAATTTTTTCCAAAATGTATTGTGAATTTGCTTTCTTATGAAGAGATAATGAATGCATGAGGATTTTTTCCATGTACACTTACCATCTTTTCACAATTTAAACAAATCCTTTTTTCTAAAGAATGAAATTAAAAAATAAATAAAAAATTATTTTATAAAAAAAACAATTAAAAATACTGTTTTTTTTTTTTTTTTTTTTTTAGATTTTTGTGTGTGTGTGTGTTTTGTTGTTGTTGCTGTTTGTTTGTTTGGTTTTTTGTTTCCTAAGATGACCAGGGTAATCCTTGTGAAAAACAGACAAAAATCACATGCAAAAAAAACATTGCCTAAATTCTGAATCTTTTTCAGGAGCACACTTGGCCAAGTCTCTCTCTGAAGTCAGTGGAGAGAAAAAGTGGTACCTCCAGAGAGCTGTTCATCTTGCTGCGAGTATCTCATTCTACTTATTATGGAGACACCCTGATAAACATACATGCCTGATAAATGTTTTTCAATTGAGGGTTTGTTTTAAGTTGCCTAACAGACATCTAAGCCATCTGAGTTGCTGCAGGGCCCCCCATTTGCCCCACTACTGCTGATCCAGATGTCTAGATCTCCTGTATTCTCTGTGTTGTATCTGCCAGCCCATTGCAGATGTCCTTGACACCCACCAATATCTCAAATGGCATATAATATCTGTGTTTAGGGAAATGATTCAAAGGTTAGTTATCTAAAGTTAGATGAGGTTAATTTTTGTTTCGGATATCATGTTTAGAAAATTTCATCCTTAATGTGTGGGGCTGACATTAAAAAGTTTGGTGTCATTTTCACACATCCTTAATTGTTACCTCTGCTTAGGCTAAATTGCTAACTCTGCAGGACAGACTGTGTGTGTCTGTGTTTTGGCCTCACCCATGTGTGGTGGAGAAAACATAGCCACCTTCCTCCCTCTCTCATTTTACATTGCTTGTTTTGATAGTAAACGTTTTGGAGCAAGGATGGTCTTTAAGTTTCCACATGGTACTCAATTAGGTGAAGGTCCTACTCTGCTTAAAATAATGGGTGCAATACTGTTAGACCTGGTAATATAAAACTGAAAAAAAAATTAAGTAACTTGAATAGAATAGTTTGGGGTTTTTGTTTTGTTTTCTTTTTTCCTAGGCTAGCCAGACTTTCTTCCACATCTTCATTAAGTTTCCATCAGGTTGACGAATACAAATATTTAATGTTCTTCCCAAATTATTAACATTCTTCCCCACATAGTTTTGTAGAACGAGTCAGTTGGTGGTTTTGGCAAGCCTAGTTCTAATTATCCTGGCTTAATTACAGGAAAATATTTACAGGAAAATTGTGCTTAAATGCTATCTATCTTACTATTGTCTGGACGGGAAGAAAATCATGTCCTTTCTGTTGCTAAATATGTAACACATCTTTAATAATAGCCTGCTCCACAATTTTTCTTAAGAATGTTAACAGAAATAAAAAGACTGATGGGTACCTAACTACTTAAGTTTAAAGTTTTTAGGAGAAATGTAGGTGTCTTCACATCAGCCTGAAATGGTTGATATCACACACATACAATCCTATCACTTCAGTTCAATGTTAAGAAATTTCTTCTGTTTATTCTCACACAGATTTCTTTGGTATGATGAAAAATATTTGTGGCAAACTTCATTTTGTGCCCACAAGGGAAATAAAAAAACCCCAAACCCAACCCCAAACCTACAGCTTTCAAAAATAAAAAAAAAAGCCCAAAACTTCTAAGAGGTGATTTTTTTCAAACTTCCCACCCCTTTCACTTTCACTGAGAAAAGAACCTCAACAGAATAAAGAAGATAAGTTAACTACTAAGAAAACAAAAATCTGTAACCTATACCTGTCCCCACCTGAAAAACAACTGCATCTATCAGATATAATATGCCAGCAACTGTATAGATAGTCATTAAAAAATCACAACACTGAAATTTCTTTCGCAGAAAAGCTGCCTTATTCAGCTTTCCCTTAGCTTTCAAACAGTTCTTTGCCTTGTACTTCTACCACACAAATACTCAGAAGCAAACTGCTATGGACCAATAAACAGAATGGAGCCTAATTCTGTTAGAGTACAAGGGGAATCTTATGAACTTGTATTCATAATTATAACAATACCTGTCTATGACAGCACAACCTTCACACTCCATGTATTCTGCACATGTCCATCCCATGCTCAGAGGTGCACACGGATGTGCACTTTAGAGTACTGAGACATCTATCTGAATATTTATGCATCTTTTACTTCGTTTCAAAAAATCTGGGCCTTTCTAGCATAAGTGTTGTAGGGAGTCCTTAAGACTCAACTACTCAGGGAGCACTGAAATAGGATCTACTTTCCTAAACCACGCAGGTGGGTCTGCAAATGTTCACTTCTTGCTTCTTTCACTGGGGTGAAGGTTAAGCCTGGTTAGGCAACTCAAATTAGTTTAGGTCCCAAAGAATTCTGCCATCTCCCACTTGTTGCTGCCCACCTAGGGTAGTGGCTTAAAGCTGCACAGATCCTTCCTAATAATTTTACCTGCTGAGCTCAGCACCATTTTCTGATTTTTCTGTATAGGCCTTTGCATTCTGATCATGCTTTGGTTTTGATAACTAATTTGCTGCATAGCACAAGCCTCATTGACTATTGTAACACAAGCACAGCATTTAAGTAAATTAACTGATAATTGTTTCTAATGTGCAGCAAAGTATTTACAGGAAATGTGGATTATTTTCTTTATTGTTGCTAAAATGCTGTTCAAGAAAACTAGCAGTCACTAATTTTACTTAGGAGGATATTATTCAGGACTAATAAAATATATGAATAATAATATTTTTCTGTCATTAATAAAATGTATAAACTTTTGCTTTCGACCCTTGAACAGCCTTTCTCCTTCTGTATGTGCTCTTAAACTATGATTTGGTGCCACCTATTAATTTGATTAAGAACTCAGTATGTTCATTTTACTTAATTTCTCCATTTTTGCACAGAATAGTCAGCTCTCTTATTCAGAAAAATGAGCTAATTTGAAAAAGCAAGAACTAATTTCAGACAAATGCTTCCACAAGATCATTTCATAGACTTGTGCATGCCCTATTTCCAATGACTTAACAGTTGCATTAAATTTTTGCTGGCTCCATTGCATTGCTGGACAGGCTGATAGGGTGATATAGAGATGTTGTTCATCTAAACCATAGTCCAGCAAAGCAGTTAAGTATATGAATACCTTAAACATATCTATACTTCACTAAAATCAATTCAGGTGCTCACAAGCTTATTTTTATGTATGCTTTGTTGGACCAAAGCCACAATTGCCAATCTGCTAGAGTGGAGATTATTAAAATATATTGAAAGGTACCATCCCTGTGAATAAAACTAACAGTTTGGGAATGTGATAACTATAAAATGACTAAAGTTTAATTTTCTCTATCGTCACAGGGAAAGGTATTAAAAAGTCTTTCCACAATAGGCTGAGTAGTAATTCTTGGCTGACTCTTGAGGATACTTAACACATAACTCACCTCCATGGCTGTTCTAGCGATGGCTCTTCTCAGCCTTTTGCTCTTTCTTCATTTTAACATTACTCCCTGTCTGTCTTGACATCACTCTCTACAATGTGGTGAGGCCTCCCTCTGAGACCTCTTAAAAGGTCTGTTGCTATTCACTCTCTCAGAAATGATAGCTTCAAATTAGGTACTGTACCAGGTTCAAAACAAATGACAGGGCTTTGTACGATAGCTTATTGAGCAGTTGAGACTTCTCAACCAGGGTTCATGAATATTAAGAGCTTATATAGCTACAAGAAATGTTTGAATACATTCATGGAAGAAAAATCTATTAGGGCTAAAGACAGCATCTCTGGCTTGCAATGTCCTTGAACCCGCAGTTGCTGGAGGCTGGAAAGATATTGTAGGGAAGTGAAGTTGTTTTGCCATGTATTTGTATCTTTCTTTTGGATTTGCTGTTGATCACTCAGAAACAGTTGCCTAGATACAACTTTTTGTATGACTTTTATAAAAGTCATTCTTAAACTAATAATGTGCAAGTTA
Source organism: Micropsitta finschii (assembly GCA_034783455.1). Classification (NCBI taxonomy): domain Eukaryota; kingdom Metazoa; phylum Chordata; class Aves; order Psittaciformes; family Psittacidae; genus Micropsitta; species Micropsitta finschii. The sequence goes on along the minus strand of JAVHNF010008315.1, from coordinate 36,616 downwards.
AAGTCATCCATAGTAGCTGCTGATAGGAAATCAAGTTGTGGGATAGGAGGAGATTTTGAAGAGTTGCTTGATGCTGGAGAGTGTTCTGGTGAGCCAGAAAGAATAATAAATGCCAGACAGGTTCAGTGTTGCAGCTCGATGAATTTGAGGTGTGGCACTCCGAGAAAGCAAGCACCATAGACTAAGTGTAGCTGTAACAATATTCGTTTTTCCATTATAAATATATCTTGGTGTATAATGGAGACTAAAGACTCATTCTGAACTTTAACTGGTACCTATAGGGGTACCGATCCTCATAATTTCCATGCTCTGTTACGTGCTAGCAATAAGATCCCAGAGTCTTCTGCATACTTAGTTTACTTTTAATTTTTATGCAACATTTTCTCTTTTCTCTCACCTCAATAATGTTAAATTCTTCCTCTTCAGGGTAAAACAGAGATGTGTTGAATATTGTAAAGTGTCATAAATAGCATCTTAAGTCTGAGATTGTGGTATTGTGCCAGTATATGTGGAACAGCTTGGGGGAGTTGTGGCTTTCATTTAAGTTTGGTTTGTTTGGATTTTTTTATCTTAATACTGAAGGGAAACATTTGCTTATGTTGGTACATTACATATAAAGAGGAGATTATGGCCTTAAAATATTTAAATTACTCCATGGAATATCTGCAGAGCTGTACATTCATTCCCCTGTAATTTGAACTCTTGAGTACATATAGATATGAAAGTGATGTTTTGCTATTTCCAAATGGTTCCCATTTTCCTGGTATTGCACTTTGTTTGATGTCAGGACTGTACTTTAGGTTTCAATATGAATAGAATCTACTGCAGAAATATGTATCTTAACTATTTAGTAATAAAGAAAATATCTTTTTTCTGCCCCCTACCTCAGTAGAGGTTACTTACAGGAAGCATTATCATTATGATTCTATAGGCTGTGCTGATCAGGGATTTGGCAGATTTTGTTCTGCTTATCAGAGCACCACTCTAGAGTTTGCTGACAATAACTGGTGGAGATAAAAACTGATCTTTCCTCCCACCCATCCCCACCACCCCTTTTTTTTTTTTTACGTGAATAGCAAAATGTGGCAAAATGTGAAGTTGCTTATGCAAAACACTGCATCTAAGATGGGAAAGATGTTTTTAAAGAATAATAGAATCATTTAGGTTGGAAAAGACCTTTCAGATCCTCAAGTCCAACTGTTAACCTATTACTGTCAAGTCCACCACATGGAATAGAATAGAATCATAGAATAGTTAGGGTTGGAAAGGACCTTAAGATCACCAAGTTCCAATTCCTCCAGGGATGGTGACTCCATCACTTTCCCGTGCAGCCTGTTTCATTGCTTGGCAACCCTTTTGGTGAAGAAATTTTTCCTAATATCCGATATAAACCTTCCTTGGCATAACTTCAGGACGATTTCTGTCATCCTGTCACTTGTTACTTGGGAGAAGAGATCAACATCCACCTTGCTACCACCTTCTTCCTCCTCTTCCATATGATTTAGAAATGTGTGTTATTTCTCTTTTTCCTAAATACATGCCTGCTATGTAGTTCTAGCTTTTATGTACAAGTTTCAGTGTGGTAATGTCAAGTATACTGTTGACTGGCTGTTGGGGCTTGAATTTTAGAATTACACAAGTTCTTGCAGAGTATTTCATAGCAAAACAACAGGATTAAAAAAAAAAAAAGATTTTGCTGCCATCATCCTCATTACTGGAGTAAAGCTCCCATTGCCTTCAATGGGAACTGAGTTTTGTAATCAGCGTTGTCAGTCACCATCTGGACTGACTTTCTGTTTCATATCTGAATCTTACCGTAGAGCTCTTCCTTTCTGGGATGCCATCTGTCAGGCAGTTTCTTTTGACTTATTTCCAGCATCAACCTTTGTACCTTCTTTCATGTCCTCTTTTGTGCTCCAAGCAACCTCTCAAATCTTCATTCTCCCTGCTGTTTTCAAAATACATTTTGAACACTGGTGTACACAATGAAGTACCCTAGCAATAATAGCTATTACCAAACCCTAGGCAACATCATAGAAATCTGTTATGAGGCCAAGGCTTGGAAAGCATTGACCCCAAAGCCTTTTCTCATCCCTACAAGTGGTATTTCAAAGGAGTGGCTGAGGGAGAAGTTTGAACCACTCATTACTTTGAGCCTTTGTTATGAATAAAAGAAATCGGTTAGTATGGCAGTTAACCTAATAATAGCTTACAAAAGTATCAGCTCATACAGGTTTAAAAATAATATCAAGTAGCATTAATCTATCAATATAACCATTTTTGAAAGACTCTTACTCAGTAAAGCCATATTTATGAAGTGTTAAAAAAGCTTTCAGTTTTAGCTGATGGTTGCTAGCAGTCCTGCCCACGGTGTTTCCACCCTTACATTGTTAATGTTAAATGCCAACAATTTATTTGACACTTTGTAAGAAAATAGAATGAAAATTGTGAACCCGACCCCCTCCAGTCTGAAAGAGAAAACAAAGCATAAGAATGTATTAGAAATAATAACTGTGAAACTATTCTATGATTCTAACTTTTGGAAAAAAAAAAATTGAAAGTAAATAAATCCAAGATAAGCTTAAATAGAGATGCATCTTCTTAATGAAGTAAAGATCGGTAGATAGTATGTGGTTTAATTAATGAGTTTTAAATATAATTCAGATGTGATATTCACATAACTCACGGATGGAGGGTGGTTTCAGGGATGTGATTTTTCCAAACAAAATTTAAGTGAACTTTTGTTGGTTTATAAATTTGATTTGAAGTATAAACAAGGATGATTTAGAATTTCAAAGAGATGGAAAAAAGCAGTAATTTTTTTAGCAGTAAGCTTTTTTAGTGTGTATATTTTAAAATCCCCAAACTCTCTCACATTCTGACTAGATAGCCTACAGGTAGAAACAAACCAATTACTGTGTTCATATTGTATTCATTCTCCAAGGAAAATATTATTCAGGATGAAAAGCCTTGCTTATTTCAAAGGTTAGAAAATGTGGCAACAGACAATTGTGTAACAGAAACTTGAAACAGAGATTTTACAGGATCAAGTCTTGTCAACAACTTATCATGCTATAATTGCTGTTGCTTGTTTTGCTTAAAAATGTATAGAAGATGACTGTGTCGAAAAGTATAACTACATTGCAGAATGATTAGAAACTGACGTACAATATGTATAGTTAATTTGTTTAAATGCATCAAAATGAGAATAAGCAGTATTCTTCCTGAGAAGCTAAGTTATCATAAGACAGGTTTCTTTTTTCCAAATATCAAATCCATTTCTTGCTGGGAAGTGGTGTGAATGACCAAACACTCTCCTGCCCCTATGTGACTGACTCCTCAGTCCCTCTGTGCTGTGTAGCTTATCACTTTGCCTCTCTGTGATTAGCTTCCCTTATTTTTAAGATGCATCTAGGAAAACTTCCTTTGGAAAGCAGTTTCCAGTCACAGATGAAGACAGTGACACATAAGAACCAGCTGACTAATAATTATTGTGTGACTGCTCAGCTTTACCTTACAATGTTTTTTTGGAGAGTTTTTGCTTTCTGGTAGATGCTTCAGAGAGCTGGCTACTTCCATGCTTTTTTTCCTAGGATAGGACAGTTATGATTATCATACACCCATTCTTTTACTTTTCCTCCTTGCGAGGAAAATGAAGAAATTTTTCTTAGACAAAAGTTAGAGAGGTTTTTCACCCAGGTTAGTGACACACAAGTATTTTTCAATTTTACATTAAATCTTAAAGGTTCCCCAAGCAATCAGTCTGAACTTTTTCTGTTATGGAAAACTGCCTGTTTCTGCCATTTCCCTCTTCCTTCTAAGCAGCCAAATAGATATGGAAAAAAACCCAACCAACCATATAATTTGAACTTTGCCACCAAAATTCCTTGTGTCTTTCCGTGGAATGATAATAGGTGGGAGCTGAGATGAGGAATTATCATATTTCAGCAGCTCTGATAGTTCGCCAGACTCATATTTTTCAAAGCAAAGCTTCAGCAGCTCTTAATTTGGCCTTTTTTTTGTCTGTCTGTCTTTGAATTTTGCCTGGTTCAGTTCAAACGTAAAAAAAAATTAAAGCCTGAAGAACAGCCACTCTTCTGTTGCTACCTAGCTGACAATTAAATTCCTTAGGATGCTGCCAGCCCTCACGCTAGTGG
>JAVHNF010008315.1:21017-32423 GCA_034783455.1 Micropsitta finschii | reverse complement strand
CGCTAGTGGCCAGTGAGCTTGTGATGTCATGACTGGTATACAGAGATCACATGTATGAATTAGGTTTTATTTTCAGGCAGTGAATTGTATACAGTTAAGATGGTGCTTGAAACCTTAATAAAGCAATGTGTGTCGGTTTTTCATATGCCCCAGGAAAATCTATTGTTGCTACAGACTGTTGGATGTCTCTGTGTTGAGTGTCTCTACCTTCAAGTGTATTTTGTCAGTATGGGGGCTTTCACTTATTTGTGGGCACAATTCCATCATTTTATTACTTTTTTCAGAGCTGTTATAAACTGTGAATCAGTCTTGTTCCTGCAAACTGAGCTAATTTCAAACACCTTCTATGATATGACAATCAATTATACATGTGGTCATCAGGAAATTGTAAAAAGAGTAAGCATTTAATAGTGCGGGATCTAGAGCAAAAGGATTTTTCAATCAGGAAAGATGCTCCAGTGGGCCTGGTGTACTTCTGTTAGTTAAGTCATACTGGTCGTACCTGGTCTGACTGAGCTGCTTCATATAGCTTAACAACATGCTTGTGTCTTAGAATTCATGTGAAGCAGTGGTTTCCCAAGAAAAGTTCCTCATTTATAAAGTCACTAAGAATCTGGCATTATTAGGAACTAGGCAATAATTACTACTACTTAATTTTACTATGTAAACTTCTTTTTAATAAACTTTGGTTAGCTTTGGTTTGTAACTATTTGCCTTTTTCACTTCATTTATAATGAAAAAATCACAATATATTTACGAAATATGAACTTCTGTGTTGGATAAATCTGGTTTATGCCAGTTTCACCAACTCCTTTCCATCCCTGGCTAGTAAGAGGTGTTGGAGAGGATTTATTTACTTATTTGTGAGTTCCTGTGATGGATGATTATGGAATAACATGCCCATAGGGAAAATTATTTCTTCCTAATCCTTGTCAATTAGTAGTTGGCTTCTGTCCTGTAGTCTGAAGACTTATATCCCATATACTTTACAGCTAAGCTCATACAGTACTTCATTTTAGCTGACTTCAAATTTTGTTCATTATTGACTTCCAGCTTGGGAATATTATTATTCCTTATTATTCTACACTTCAACAAAATCAGTCAAGAGTCCATCATTCTAACAGAAAGCTGTGACCGATTGCTTTAAAAATAAATGATACTTGCTCTGACACAAGAGGGAAAAAAGGTTCATTAAAACTCATGCTGGAGAACTCTCATCACTTTTTTTCCATTGCATTTGATATTGCCTGAGAGACTGTTATATATTATGTTTATTTTTAGGGACTATTGTTCTCTTTAAACCTGCTCTGCAACTTGAGAAGAGCAATAATGCTTTCAAACAGAACTTAAATTTGCAGAAGCAAGATGCTGCATCTTTCTGTTACAGTAAGGGGCTATCTTGTGAAAAATCTTTTTAAAGGTAAGTTTGACTTTGGCAGGGTAGAAAAAATAAAAACCAAACCCCAAAAAATCCCCACAAAACATGGAGAATCACAGGCTGCTTTAGGTCATACAGATTGAAAACCTGTGTACCTCATATCAAGCTTGTAATGGCATTTGAGACCTTCATCACCTCATATTCATTTTAATAATTTCTTTTGAGGTGCTAAAAAAGCAAACTTGTTTCACTTTTTTCCCCTGAGATTGACCTACTCTGCTACTCAATGTCCTTCTCATGTACAGAGCTCATACAAAGCCGATACGTTGTATAATCATACAATTGGAAAGGCAAAATATCCTTTCAGAGTTAACAGAGTACATGAATTGGATTATGTTTCAATTTTTTTAAGGAAGGTGTTATGAACCAATAAGAAAATGTCTTTTATTTTAGTGTAGATCAGAGCTAAAATACAGCTAATTTCAATTAAAGCATATTTAAATGTACTGGAGAAAGTAAATGATTTAACCAGACAAATTGTAAAATGACAGATTTCCTATATTTTTCAAATTGGTAAACAGATTCAGGGAAAGCCACACAGTTTTTGTTTGACCTGTTTTCTTTTTCTTCCTCTGTTTCAGTAACTAGTTACTTTGCAGGAATAAAATACTAATTTGAAAAATACACTAGCAATTGCAATGACCTTCTTTCTCCTTTTAGGTAGCTTGTGGCTTTATCTGGTGCAGTTAACATTAAATGGACCACAGGGTTGTAGTTTCCAGGGGCCCTGACTTCAAACCACCTTTGCAACCTCCCATTTCACCCCTCAAGACTGACTTTTGGTCAGGTGACTCAGACTACATCACCCTTTTAATACACCCCATGCTTCTTCTCTTTCCTGTTAATACTAGAGCATCGTGACTTGTTTTCACCTGAATGTTTGTAAGAAGAAAGAGATTCATAACTAAATAAAAATTCAGAAAGTAAAGCTGTCATTATATATTCTACATTGCTGAAGCAGCTAACACATTATAACAGCTGCCAAATTACCTGTAATCAGCATCCACACAATAGAAGGCACTCTGCATACTGATGAAGTTGTGATTAACACCTATTAACAACATGGAATTTGTCAATGAAAAAGTAAAGATGATTCAGTGCAATATTTAGAAAGAATTGCTGCTTGTGAAGTTTCCTGACTTTGGACATAGTAATTTTAGATTGTTGTCAGAAATTTGCTAACAGTTTGAAAACATGCTTTGAAAAACTGTGTTCATAACTACTAAGAAAAGGAAATGTGTTGCAAAATGATGCTTTAATGGAAAAAAGTAGTGGGTCTGTCCTCCGGGCGGCGCTCCCCCTCTGCCATCAGGTTTTTTAGACATGTCAGGTCTCTTAATTTCCTTGGGATTGGCTAGAGTTTTCTGTGTCTCTTTTTCTCTCCTCCCTTGTTTTATTCTGTACCCAAACTCTATAAAACATGACGTAGTAACTGTGATAGAAGGATACAGTAATTACTGTAATACCATCCTTGTTAATATCTCTGGAATAATGTGGAGAGCACATAGGCTTCTCCGTAGAAGAGCTACTAGAAGCAGTATGTCAAGAAAATGAAATTTTTTTTTTGCTTATGGTTTTGTTGTTGTTATTTATCTATTTATTTAATTTTATGCCCCAGAATCTCAGCAGGTAAGTAAGAAAACTGAATAGGTTATTCTAATTACTTCTCAAGTTGAATTTCCAGTCTAGAACTTGTCTAAGGACTTTATGATACAAAAGTAAGCTTAGAAACCTGTTTATAGTTTTTAATTAGTTTGGAGCCCCAGGGTAGTGTCTCAGCTCTGGTAGCTACAGAAATCCACCTTTGTGAGTTTGTGCTTCGACTTGATCAACTTAAGGCTACATCTGAAAAGAGATCTGGATGTTAGAAGTGCTGAGCTTTTCAGCACTAAATGCTTAGGAAAGCTACAAAGTGATCCAGAAGCCTTTTTGACCCTGAGGATTCAGCTTCTCAAATCCTTAAGTCATATGCTTACTTGTGACCTGCTTAAATTAAGGACAAGGGGAATGAGCCTTCATGGGAGAAACTGGGGAAAAAAATGCTGTTCAGAATGTTATTCCTTCTTAAGAAGCCAGGCTAAGGGGGGATGTAGACAGTTTTCATCTGTAGTGACCCTGGAGCTGTATTTTAACATCTTTTCTGGAAAGGAGATGCAGTGGTGGTGGTTTTTTCCTCAGCATTTTTCTCTCAAGCATTTACAAAGTGATGAAAGCGTTTGCAGACTTAGGTTCAATTCCTTTCTTTGCCTGAACAGAAGGAAAGGTCAGTTTTCATCTGTCTGGAGAAAGAAACTACCAGTTTTGAGGAAATTTTAAGCAAAAATATTTTCCTGCTCCCTGTTGAAGCTACACCTGAAGAGAATTCAACACTTGCTGGTTACTGTCTAGGGCAACTATGTTATTTCAGTGTCTGTCTCTCTGGTGGCTTAGCTTTCTGGGTGTCCTCAGGATCCACAGTACCCAACTGGTTGAAGAAATAGGGGATACTCAGCAACATTCATGCTGTGCTTGGAGGAAGAGATTTAATGCAACTAGGTTAGCTGCTGAGTAGTTGAGAGGTACATGGATTCCTGAAAGGAGGCCTGCAAGTGAGGTCAGCCTATTTCATGTGAGTTCTGGAAATACAGAATCAAATCTCTTAGCTTAATTTGGCAACCAAAAAATTAGCTTCTTTACAGCTTTTTGTGAAATAGTAGGTATCAGCAAAGCCTGCTTTAAAATACCCTCACTGTGTTCTACTAAGGCATCTCATTGTCTCATAGTTCCTGGCTTGTTCACTTTCTGCAGGGTATGTTTGTCAGATTTTTTTAGACTAATCCATTAACAAAGTGGGCTTGTCAAATCTCCTCATCATGGTTTGGAAAAGGAAGAAATTAAGTAATTGTTGAGCTATTTGAAAATTAGTCAGTATCTGTGATAGTCTGCTATGCTGTGCCAGCAGAGTAGCATTGTTAACCAAATTTAGGGTCTTTGTTTCATCTATGTAATCCCCACTGGTGCTAACAGAGGCACACAGCTGTAGCTAAGAACAACAATTTGAGCCAGAATACATAAAACCAGAAGTCATATGCAGAGAACTTGACAATGCTTTTTCTTATCATTAAAGAGCATGTAAATTTTCAACACTTGTGGGGTTTTTGGTTGGTTTAAGGATGTGGCTATTGAGATGGAAAATTCACAATGCTGTACATTTGTGTTTTTTCTGATGACATGACAAATTGTAGAACTCGTGCTGCTTGGATAAGACATATTGCAGATAATTAACTTGGGACTTGGAGCTTTTTTAATGTATATATCTGTCACTAACATTGAAGGTTGGAATCTGGAAAAATGTGGTTTATTAGGTTATAAATATCTGAAATGTTTTAAAAGGACAGGGAAGAGCTGAGTTCTGATGTTAAGTTATGAGACAGATTTGTATCAATATATTACTTCTACTTTTTTGTAGAGAGACATTTTAAAGCTACAAAGAAAACATACTTCCTAAAGTCAATAGGCACCCATGTTAAAGGAAGACAAGTTGCACTATTTGTATGTCCAGAGTTCTATGAAAATGAAAGCTGATGGTTTTAGGACTAGAAGAATTCTTTAAACCTTGGAGATGTGTATTTTATTTGTGTAAAACCCCTTAAAAAAGGAAAGGGCATGATGGTGGAGGGCACTTAAGAGTATCTAGTGCTGTAACTCAGCTATTTTCAATGCTACCAGGAAATAATACTGCTTCTCAAGGATGAAATATTGTCTGAACTATGTAGAATTTACTGCTTCTTACTTGTATGTGTTTGCTTCCCCTGGAGCTGGTGCTGGGTCCTGTTATTAGACGTTGATGACCCCTAAGGCCTAGGTAACTTGAACTTCATGGAGACTGTGACATTATTCAGGGAGAAAATTAGAAGGACACTGGCAAGACTGTACCTTGAATACTGTGTGCAGTTTTGGGATGCTCATTAAAAGAAAAAAATTAAGGTGCTGGAGTGTGTTGCAAAGGAGAGCAACAGAGCTGTTGAGTGTCAGTCTTATGAGGAGCAGCTGTGGGAATTGTTTTTTTTTTAGTTTGGAGAAAAGACAGCTGAAGGATGACCACTGTGTTTGGTGTGGCTGTTTGGTGGGGATGGTGACTGCATGCAGAGTTACAAGGCTCTGGACTGTAGCTAAGATTGTCTACTAGACTTAGAAGCAAGTTACTTTCTGGGAGGTGCCCCATGCTTCAGTTGCAGTGCTTAAATAAGTAATCTACAATGCGAACATTTTTGGCAATGGAATGAGATTAGTATCTTCTGCATAACTATTTTGGTAGCATTTGGAGGATCAACCTTAAAAGTGTCATCATAAGTTCTACAAATACATACTGTAATGTAGTATAGTTTCAGATCTAGATTAGCTCTAGAAATCTAATGTCTCATCAAGATTACTGTTAAGATTTACTATATTCTACTCAGAATCTGAATAACATGCGATAAAGCAATGCATCTGTTTGGAAAATAATGTAAACAATGAAATATGAGATTCATCTAGCAAATGGAAGTAAGTGTATTGCAGAGAAGGTGATTAATTTTGGAATTTTTGGTGCTTCCAAGTTCTGTTTTCAAAGTGTTTTTACGTTATTCAAAGTTGTCTAGCCATTTTTCAAGGGCTGAAGGACTCAATATTGTGCTGTGGGTTTTCTGAGATATTTTTGTTGTTGTTTCATTTTGTTTTGATCCACATTTTTAAACATAAAGGACCAGTCTTCCTGTGTGTTTTCTGGGACTTTACATTAGCTTGGTTTTTAAACCTTGTGTTGTCACCTGTGTGCTTTTAAAGTGGGAACAAACTGCTATCAAAATGGAACAGCAGTGTTTCATATTTGCTTTGCACCTGGTTCAGAAGTTATGAATCTTAACCCACAGTACATATTCTGCTCTGTTCTTCAGATTTATTTTTTTTTTCTTTAATGGAAAAGAAAGCAATTTAAAATATTTTTTTTCTGTTTGTTTGTTGCTGCAGGGAGTTACCAGATAAATCTTTACTTGTTTATAGCTGTAGTGGCAGACATTTTTTAAGACAGGCCTTTGCTTTTGCTCACATGAAAGTTTATATACTTGTAAAATAAAAAAAAAAATGGATCTGATCTAAGTATAGTTTCTCATGTCTGTTTTTGTAAGGAAATAAACATGACATGTAGGTACACACAATCTTAACTGACACTTCATCTTTATGCCATCATCCTATATATGGACAGATTGTCTAGTTGCACTGTATGCTAGAAAAACCAGAGCTATTAATGGTATATGTTTATTTCACGGAGATAAATAATGTATAGACTGAACACCCAGGGATTTTATCAAATCTGAGGAATTCGATTAATTTCAGATTTTGTTATCTGAATCCAAGATTTTTAGATTGCAGTAGTGTTAGTTTTATTTTTTTTAATCCGTTGTAAGGAAAATATGGGAAGATTTAATCCCACGTCCCTCTTGTAGCATCTGACTACGTAAATATGGTAACTATGAAATGTTACAGCGTTACCTTTTGGAAGACAGCAGCTGGTATTTTCTTGTCTCCTACAGGCTATGACAGTCTTTTGCCAGATTTTGGGGTATTGTGCCTGTTGCTTTCAGACAGATTTGGCTACTTTATGAGTTTTCAGCTCTGGTGTCTGTCACCTTTTTGTGGCTGTAATCTGTCTACACCCATCTGTGTAGAAGTAAGGTGTTATTCAGGTAGTGAAGTGGAAAGGAAATAGCAAGTTGGATTAAGTGGAATTCACAACTGAATGTTAAATGAGAAAACTCTACCTGATAAAGAAATCTCTCTGGGTGGAAAAGAGCAGGAGGGAAATGAAGTCATTGAAAGAGCATAGAAAGGGAGGTGACTGCTAAGAACAGGCACAAGTAGGCAAGACTTTGGGTAGATTCTAAGTTCTGTCCCTACCATGCTGGTAGTTTGAGGAAAAAAAAAAAGAGAAGAAAGGGGTGTGGTGCAGGGCCAAATATATGAATTGCTTTTTAAAAAAAAAGTGTGATCTATAGACCTCCTAGAACAAAATACAATTGTTTCTGCTTTGAAGAGCATCTTCTCAGCTCTATGCAAGTCCATAACTTGTAGAAATCTTAAACTAAATTCACATGTTTCAGGAAATCTAAGAGAATCCACTGTGTTGCTATTGCTGATTGACTAGAAATACTGTGAAGGATGCAGAAATCTCATTTTTAGTCTTGTTGTATCACCATACAATGCAAGACAATAAATCAAAATGGTTCTGAGGGAAGTCCAAGATTTTTGCTTATTTGGAATGTATTTTCTCATGTAATTCTACATTGCCAAAGCAGCTTATTATTCTAGATTCTCATATAAAAACAAAAAAAAAGTTAATGTTTGAGCTGGATATGATATTAAATACACCCCCCCCATTGATTTCACTTATTTTATAACTTCATGTTTGAATATAAAGTCAGAATTTATGGAGTGGGAGTTAGTAAATAAAGTTTTGTTTATCCTTTGTGATTTTCTATGTTTTTTTGTGTATGTGTGTGTGTTGCTTTTAAATTTCCTTTTCTAACTTTGTAATAAACTTGGCACCTTAGAAGAACATAAACCATTATTTATCACACAAGTTTTAAATGCTTTTTGTGTCTTTTAAATAACGTTCCTTTAACCCTCTGGCTTTATATTATTAGTGCTACTATTACTGTGTACTACTTAAAGAATTTAGTGTCCTTTATCTTGGCAACTTTAGTTAAGACTGAGACACAGAAAGTATTTTGTCTTGAAGGTCTTCTGTTGATTTAAAGCATTAATTTATTTGTAGGAGTATTTCAGTGTGTTCCATGGCCTTCTCATGGAATATCTTTTTTTAATGTAGTGGGAGAAAGTGTTCAGCATCACAGCTCCTTGTCTTCTCCTTTAACTTTGCTCTCAAAAATATATGCATCAATTCCTAATGAAAATGGGAATTCAGTGGCTCTGTATAAACACTTAACCGTATGCATGGGTGTTCTTGTGGTCAGTGTAAAGGACTTCTTATGCTGAATCTGTGACTTGAATGCAAGATTGGTCAAAAGATTGGTCCATAAACCTTGCTGAAAGTCAATTCCAACACAACTGTTCAGAGCAATTTTGTCAGTTCCTTAGAGTTTAAAAGAATAATAATTATGAAAAAGCAGTTAAGAGGTCTGTCTCTCCCTCCCTGCAATCTAGCCCAAATTTCTGAACTTGAGAACTATTTGCTCAGCTTGGCTCACTGGTCACTAAAGCTCTGTGAAACATGGCAAGCATTTAGGAAAGGTCTCAGTAGGGCAATTGACCTACGCCAACTACAATTTGCATTTTCTGAATTGGGAATTTTTGGGGTTTGAATGATTATAAGCTTGCGGACTTGTTGCATTTATAGTTCTGAGTTAGTATGTACTTTGAAAAATAACTGGAGTTAAAACAATCCTGTTATATAATGACTAAGTGATTAAAATCTGTTATCAATTTCTATCATTTATACCTTTTTATTGCTTTACTGCTGAAATTTTAATTTTTCTGTCTTGCCAATGTTTTAATATGATCTGCTTGCCTCAAAGTAAAAAGCTGTTTTCTGTTGCTTACATATTGGAAGAGGGAAAACGGCAGTTTTTTAAAAATTGCTCAGAGAACTTCTCAGTTGCCTCTAGAAAAGTAATTTAAACCACTTTAGACTGACTTTCAGTTCTGTTGAGTTTGCAAGATAAATGAGTTTCATAGGATCTGCATGATGTATCCCTGCACCATTTCGAAAATCCCTCCTGTTCTTTTGGTATGTATCTGTGTTTTAACAAAATGACTCGCCCGTGTTGAATCCTAGATTTAATAGCCTGGGCTTCTAGAATTAATTCATCTGGATGTTGTCTGACAACTCCTGTAATCACTGAGATTTTTAACGGTTAGTCTTTTTTTTTTTTTCTTTTCTTTTTTTTTTTTTCATCTGTAATTTGATTTTGTATAGTGAAAGAGAAACAGTTTGAAGTGTCACATGGTTAACAGAATGTTAACAAAATTTTGGCTTAGTTCAGGAGTGAAAACGGGGATGTTTGCAAGCTGTGGGGGATGAGGGGCTGTGTGCAGGACAGAGCTGTCATTAAGGTGGCAGTATCAGCAGTGCCTTACTACAGTGCTCTGTTGGAAGCGCAGCACATGCCAAGAGAAATTCTTGTTTGGCAGGTTCAAGTTCAACTTTTGAATAACAGGAGCCAAATCAACTACAGGACTCTTGTCAACCTGCACCAAAGAGTTTGATAGTTTTGAGGGGGTGGGAAAAGAGGAAGGATTGTATATTTCTGTACCAACACTGTCCTAGTGGAAATAGTTGTGCTGACAGTGTTTCAGTGCAAGTCTAAGTCAATCCTGTAGCTAAGGACTGTACTGAAGATGGATAGAAAATGTGTTTTGCAAGCAGGAAGTCAGCTGTCAGGAACATGGCTTTGATAAGAAAGTTCTGACTGAATAACCTATCAATGGCCATGGGCCAGCTCTTGGGGAAACACAGAGTGTGTGTCTTGTGCCCTCCCCATTACACTGCACCAGCTGGTTGAGGTGACCTGGAGGAGCGGTGTTAAGGAATATTAATCCACAGTGGGTCACCAGCCATGCAAAACTGGTAGAAGGTAGGATCCGTACCTGATGTTATCCGTGCAGCTGTTTGGGCTATGTGTGATGGTGTGCCAGGCACAAGAAACATCTGAAGTTAAGCACACACAGACCGACCAAGGTCATTTAAATCAGGTATGAAATATCAAAGCCAACTTGAATAATCAGCAAGTGGTGGATTACCTTTCTGCAGGCACTTGGTGATACATAAAACCCATTTCAAATAAAACAAGCTCTGTTTTTTTCCTGGGATGCAAGAGCTTGAGTTAGTTCATAAGTGCACTTCTGATGAAAGGCAATAATTATTTGCTTAAAAGTATTTCATTAAGTGAGCAGTGTATCAAGTGGCTTAAATTTGCAGTGGTTCTTGACACTTTTTACAGGTTTCTTCTGTTTTAAGGTTAACTGCAATAACTGTACTTTGCATAGCTATCGACATGTTGTATCTGCACATCTACTTTTTAAACAGAACCATTTTCTCTGAAATTACTCAACATTGTGTATTAATTCTTTAACTTTGCTTTATTGCTTGGAATCATCCCAGCACTATAGAGTAATTTTTAAATTGTCTTAACTGGACCCTTGGGATTTTCTTTTCTGTGATTCTGCATCACTGTTTAAGAGCTCATTGCTGGTGTAGCCCTCACCTGCCAGAGAGCAGTGATTTGATCACTGATATCAGAATAACATGCTTTAATTTGAAGATGTAAATGCAGTTAGGGTGGAATAATGAGTCAGTTCCTCGACTGTGTAGAAAATGGAATAGCGATAAAGATAAAAGCCAACATTCAGTCTGGGGAAGGGTGAAAATACACAAAATGATAGCCTTGTTCTAAAGTGAAAATCTGTCTGAACAGTTTAAAAAGTCTCAAGCTTTATGTGATTTCTTTTGTCCCTGAAAGATAAAAGGTTTTGTATTCACAAATGATAATGACAAAATATCTAAGCATATTGCAGACATAAGAAATGCATTTTGCAATGGAAGAGAAACTACTGTTAAGAGATGTTGGAGCAAAAGCTTGTTTCAGACACCTACCTGAGTCATAGCTTTTCAACCCTGACTGAGAAAACACTGGGGAAGAAAAGTACCTCCTTTTCAGAGTAAGGACACACCTCAGAAAGATTAGGTAGTACAAAGGCCATGACTGAACTTGGTACTTGCCTAAAATTGTGCCAGAAGATGGTGGTCTGCAAGGGAGCTTTGGAGCACAGCAGGGATGCTTGCTGAAAATGCACAGCAGTTTAGACCTGCATGACTGAAAGCTATCAAGCCTTTCTCTCATTTGGAGAGTCATCCACTAAGCAGCCAAAACAATTAGACCTTTCTATTGTCTCCTTTTTAATAAATCTTCAGTGTCTTAACAATACACTGTAGA